>JAATLQ010034220.1:0-21601 GCA_013421005.1 Heliconius erato x Heliconius himera
TACATTCATTTCTAATATTATTCTACTTGTAAATCAGTTTTTGTAAATTTTATATTTTATTAAATAAGTATATGTGTACGCGTAATTTCTTACTTAAATAGATAACAGCTTAAGAAACATTGTTTTTTAATAAACTAATTTAATAATACATTTTTATTACTACTATAAGTAGTGTGGACTAAGGAAATTATTATTTTATTCTTTTCATTATTTTTTAATATATATATACTCCAATAAAACTATAATATCTGAACGTTACCTAAAGCGCTATTTTATACTTTATGCTTGTGCAAAAATTCAATTGTTTATCTTAACAAATAAAAAAGTTATCGATTTTTGATCTGATACAGACCTCAATTGCCCATAGTGCGACGCTGTGCCGCTGCGCCTTCACGATTAAAACCATGAATACTTAAATAGCTCGAAAATTTACATATTACGAAATGCTTGTTAAATAAACTATCCCTTCCCCAAACTGATAATGAAAATTTCAATAAACTTTGTCCAAAATAAATGATCTGCTCATTTCAGTTAAATTTTTAATTTCCAACACAATTATTCAGGCCTGATCTTGTTCAAATTTAAATTGCAAATGGCCGTGGGCTGCATTCTAGATAATATATATAATAATGCTTTAAGCAAATAATAATAAGGCCGTCGTGGCGTAGTGGCCCAAGTGATGCGACTGTAAACGACGGTTGTGGACTCGATTCCCACTCAATGAATTAAATAATTAAATAATTAAGCGCGGCGTTGATTTCCGCCACTTAACACCCAATGCCATACCATACATCGTAAATAGTAAAGTGGCAGAGGGAATCTGGGTATTTAGTGTTAAGACACTCTATTCCCATTTAGACACTTCTGTTCTCCACTATCAGCGAAATTATGGGGATATCGCGTGTTCATGGGCGGAAGTTAACTCCACGCTTTGCCAGAAAGCAAATATTAAATACATATATATTTTTCTTTCCTAAGTGTGGTTCTTTCCTAAGTAGTTCCACTTTAAAAATGTAAAAAATATTAAATATTTTTTTTTCTCGAGTGGGAATCGAACTCACAACCGGTCACGTTTTTAAAGTGGCACATGTCTACCCATACACCACTACTGTTCTAGCTATTAGATGGTACTTCGATTCTATTTAGATATAAAATTATTTAGATTCTGTATTTGGTAATAAAACATTGTATGCTCCATTATACATCGAGTTCGCTGTTTAAGTCTAGTTCGTAGTTTCGAAGTTAAAACTTTAGTTACTGTCGATGCACGGTACAGTGACACTACAAAGTTATATTCATTAACTATTTACTAATTTAAAACTTGATATTTATTATCTATAAAATTAAATTTAACTAGTAAAGCCAGTTTTTACACAAAGTCCCCACATGGCCTGTGGTCGCGACGATTGTGGGTTCGATTCACTTGGAGGAATTAAATATTTTCAAACTATAACATGATAATGCGCAGCGTTCAATTCCAGCACTCTACTGGAAACTTGTGCGTATACGTATGAAAAGGAGTATCTTAACACTAGGTTTCTTCTGCCTACTCTTTTTTCTTTCACAATGTATTCCGCATATACTAGGATAGGCAGAGGAAGCGTAGTTTTAAGACACTCTGTTGGCCACTTTTCTCCGAATGTTAGATACATTCGTCTTGAGTAACGGAGTTCAACGCAGCACTTTTGCTAACAGAGGAAGTAAATGGAGATAGAGGTAAAATATTAAACATTTCATTCCCCCGAGATGGAATCGGAACCACAACCGTTGCATTTAGAGGCACACACTGTGCGTCAGCGTCACGATGGACTTAACCTCCAAACTTGACTTAAAACGGCTCTAAATTTAACAACTCGAGCAACTCGAGTAAGTTTATAAGGTCAAGAGCAGGATTACCAACACTTGCTGTACTTTAAACTGCACTAAGCCTTCTTCACGCCGTCAAAGGTATTAGGTCAATAAGGGATTTAGTATGGAACATTTTTATGTAGGTAATTGACATTTGAATTATTTGACATTGAGGTAATTTTGATTATTATAAATAGATTTTTGGATGCCTAAAAGATTTCTGGTTTTTAATTCGAAAAAAACTAAACTAAATTAGCTTTACGCTGTATTTCTAGCGGGATAGTCAGAGAGAATAGAGCGCCAAACGCTACGGTACCTCTTTCGCCTCGTCCCCTGTCATCAGTAGCGTGTAGGTCTCTTCATACAGGCCCTCTGAGGGGTCCCCATTCTTTTTACGTGACCTCCTTCCAGTATCTTGGATACTGTGTTTTCGAAGGTCAACCGAGGTCTCCCCCTATCTCTCTTACCGCCCAATGTTCCGTCATAAGTCCTTTTTATGAATCTTTCATCACTCATTCGCTTGACGTGCGGAAATTAGCTGAGAATGGCAGCATTCTGTGTATCTCTTCATTGTGAATTCGATCAGCTAAACTGATTCCGCATATCGTACAAAGTGATCGCATCTCCATAGCATAATATAAGTAAACAAATAAATAACGAGACAAAGTCCGGAGTTGAGTTCCGCCGCTCAACGCCGAAAGCGAGGAATAGAAATATTAATGATAGATAACAGAATGTCTTAACACTAGGTCCCAGGTTCCCTCTGCCTGCTACTTACGGGACACAGCGTGAAGCTAAAAATAAGTAAACAGTAAACTAATCAATTTAAAACAAAATAAAATCTATAAAACTAATATTTATCGGTCACACAAACTTCCGCCATACAACGCTGATGAGAACAATGAGGCATTGTTTGGATCACTTTGAAGTTTTCCTTCAAAAGCATCACAAAAGACTGGTTAGGAGTTATCCGCAGCTACTAAATTTTAACGTCATTTGAGGACTAAATCTAAATATGGATTAAAAATTTTACTTAAGCTTCAGTTTTTCTATAATCCAAACTAATTCTCAAATTACTTTCGGTAATTCCCGAAAAATTGTTTTTTTTTTGGATATGCAACCTGTATTATTAATACAGGTTTGAGGCATTTTATATTTTCATTTTTTCGCGTAGTCACAGAGGCATAGCGCGGCGCAGAGTTTCGTCACTCAACACGCAATGCCTCCTGTATTTGACAGAAAGTGGGTAGCGGAAATGTTTTAATGAAGACGATGTGTCTTACACTGGGTCTTTCTACTTCTCTCTTCCTGATTACATCTGGGTTCTTTTACAAGTAGCGTTGAAACTCCGACTCTAAATGAAAAAATAAAAAAACCGGAGCAGCGCGAGTCGGGCTCGCCAACGAAGGGTTCCGTACAAAAATTCAAGATTGACCTCACTTGAACTAGTAGCTTTAATACCAAATTTCGCCCGTTTAGGGCTTTTACGCTGCGTTGAGTTCTGCCACTCAACACGCAATGCCTCCAGAATTCGGCAGAAAGTAAGGAACGGAGTGTCTTAACACTTGGTTCCCTCTGCGCACCCTGCTGTGTGCTGGATACATCTTGAAGCTGTTTTAATTTTTATTTTTTTATTTAGAGCTTTTATTTTTTTTATTTAACCTCAAATGTCAAAAATCATCTATTTTTTCTGAACTAATACTACCTGTAAATGCTAGCTAACAAATTTCATAATTCTAGGTCAATCGAAAGTACCCTATTAATTTTAACTCCCTTCACAGCGTACCTTATTACCTTAAACAGTACGAAACCCTAATAAAAAGAGAAATTTGTTAATAATAAGCAAATATGTATATCTAAAACTTATATGGATATGAGTTTTATATGTTGTTCATAATGTTCAATATTATACAATTATGTAATTTATTCATAATTTTTAAAAGGAAACAAACACTAAAGTAATATTTTAAAATATAAAGTGGACAATTTTGAGGCCGGTTGTGGCGCAGCGGCACGATGTGTAACTGCAAAACCGACTGGTTGTGGATTCGATCCCCACTCGAGGAGATGAAATATTTACTTAAATTTATATTTCCATTTCTTCGCTCTGGTCGTCGAGGTTAAGCGCGGCGTTGAGTTCTGCCACTCAACACGCAATGCCTCCAGAATCCGGCAGAAAGTGGGGAACGGAGTGTCTTAACACTAGGTTCCCTCTGCCTACCCTGCTGTGTGCGGGATACAGCGTGAAGCTAATTTAATTTAATTTAATTTATTTTTTAAAGTGGACAAAATGACACAAAAATCAATGAAATCTCCACAGAGTTAGGCTAATTACATTCTTTATAAATTTTTCCAAACACTTTAAACGAAAACAAACAAATATTTCCACACGATTTCCTGCACCTTTAAACAACATTATTGAGAGAATAAAATTAATTTGACGTGTGAATATCAATCTATCATACCATAATCAACTCTATACCAACATAAATAAAGTTCAAAATACAAATTATCATAATGCTAGGTAAAAGAGGCCAATCCGTCAGTACACCAATACGTGATACAACAGATGGCGTTGTTATCGCGACGGATATGAAACGTGGCCCTAATCTAGCTGCCATAGAACTACAAAACATAAATTAGCATCGAAGTGATTTTGATATTTGTGAAATATTTGACATTTTCATTTCCTAGCTCTAAGGAGTCAAAGCGCGGCGTTGAGATCCGGGAATCAACACGCATTGTTGTGTCCATCATCTTATATCAATAAAAAAACTGAAGTGACAAAAATATTAATTAACCTTCTAAGCATCCATCTTAAGAAAAAAATAGATACCTCGTCCTGGCAAAGCTTTTGTAGCTCGTAAATTGCCAATTCGATTTAAATAAAATATGTTTTATTGCTACGATGAACAAAGCGTTCGATTTTTTTTTAATAAAAAAAAACCGACTTCAAATGCAAATTTATAATTTATGTGATTTTCTCATGGATAACATTGTTAGAACTGGAACCAATTAAAATGTGATTACACGGGAAGCAACAGCTTCAAAATGGGTTGGCTCAGGTCAAAATACCTTAGAGGTAACAAATACAGATACAGAAATAAATACTGACACACAGACACACAGACACACAGACAGGCCGCTCTTTTTGAGGGTGTCAAAAAGAATTAGCAAATAGACCTACTATTTGCTAATTCTCAGTAAAAAAAAATATTTTTAAAAATATTATTATTCTGCTCTGGTTTGTCTTTTGGTTTCGAACTCTACAAATGCAGATACGAACCAGTATTCAAAAGTTTGCGTTGTATTGTTCCACTGAAAACAAGGGGAGAAGGGGGAGAAGGCTGCACTGGAATTAAGTGAATTGGTTACATTTTACAGTACATATGTATATGTCTTAGGTACTATGTAGATTATATCATATTATTGTGAAAAGATTTTTTTAACACTGGAGGAGGAAGGAGTCCTTTGGTTTGTTACCCTTTGTTGCCCAATTCTCCATGAGTTTTGGAGAAATTGACATTGAGTGGTGAAACTCAACGCCGCGCTTCGCCTCGTTACCAGAGCGAGGAAATTAGAATAATATTTGAATTTCTCGAATTAAAACGAATCCAAACTGTCACGTTTACCGTCGTATAATTAACATTCATAGTTCAAGCATTTTAAGACTATTAGTACCACCGCAATAATAAAAGAAATTTATTAAAGAATGAACGCAGCGGAAATAAAGACTGTGCCTTTAGGAAACTGTAAAAGCTCACTGGCCACTAACGCTTGAGAATATATAGCATGTTCTTATCATCAAGCTAGGTGCGCCGAAATAAAAATGTAGAGAGCAAATAAAATAAAGAATATTATTTTTTTCTAAGTTCCTCCCACTGTCTTTGTTTGATATTTTCTCTGATTTACTTCGACATCAGAGCGAAATAATTAAAATATCATACATTTCATTTCCTCGAGAGGGAATCGAATCCACAGCCTGTTTACAGTCACACGTTTGTGCCCCCTACACCACGACTGCAAAAAGAAACTATATTCTTTCCCATATTATTATTATTATTCACCAGTACATACAGCTTTTGTCATTTGAATCTATACTAGCAGCATTTAAAATTTTGAAAGGAGTTTTAATTTACATGCTCGAATTATTTTAATTTAACATGATACGTGACATGCTCACGAAGTGTTAGGTTGTTTTGGACCTTGTTGGAAAAAAAATGTACAGCTAATAATTTTGTGTAAAAAAATAAAATCAGCTTCACGCTGATTTTATTTTTTTCCTACACATTGCAGGATAGGCAAAGGGAACCTAGTGTTAAGAAATTTCGTTCCCCAGTTTCTGTCGACTTCTGGATGCATTGCGTGTTGAGTGGCGGATTTCAACGCTGCGCTTTTGCTTCGACATCACAGCGAAGAAATTAAACTATTAAAAATTTTATTTCCTCGAATGGGGAATGAACCCACAACCAGTCGCGTTTATACACCTGTGCCCCTGCGCCACGACTGGGTAGTGATAATGTATTTGTATCTTCATACATACTTTGTATAAAATGTCACAATCGATTGAGATAACCTAGTGTTGAGACACTCCGTTATAGACTATTTCACCTTATGCATTAGAAATTATTGCTTGCGGCCATTGTAACGCGGTAGTACAGCGTCTGATTGTAAACTTATGGCCTAAGTCAATGTTGAGAGGAAAGTTTTAGCATTCTATTTTCCCATTCAGCCAATACTAAAAAAGGCCACCCGTGGCGCAGGGGTATAAGGGTGCGACTGTAAAACTCCAGGCCGAAATGAAATATTTCATATTTTCTTTTTCTTTGATCATTTAATGAGGCAAAACACGGCATTGAGTTCCGCCACTCAATACACAATTTCTCCATAATTCGGCGGAAAATGGGGTAAGGAATTGTGTTATTGGGATCGGAGTGTCTTATCCTCTAGGTTCCCTCTACTTACCCTGCTACATGCGGGAAACAGAGTGAAGATAAAAAAATTACTACTACTAACAGTCGTAATGACTTAAAGGACAAGAACTTATAAAAAAAATTGTTAAAAAAATAACTTTTTAAATAGTCGAAGTATTGAGATGAGGGTGGTATTGAAAGAAAGCTCTTTTGTTTTAAATCTGTAAGTAATATCTTATGTAAGTAGTAAAATATCTTACCATTGGAGAAAATAAAAAATAATATTGAAAAATATTTGTTTCAACATTATGTTCAATCATACAGTATTTTAAATCCACTACTAATTAAATTAAATTAAATCAACTTCTAGCTATATCCCGCACTCAGCACTCACTTAAGACACTCCGTTCCCCACTGAGGCAGGTACACAAAGTGTGGCTGTAAAATCAACTAGTTGTGGGTTCGATCCCCACCCGAGAAAATGAAATATTTATTTAGATTTATATTTTCATTTCTCCGCACTGTTAACAAAGCTAACCTCCTTAAATATAACCATTTTCTTAAATGAGAATCAAATCCTTACCTATCGCGTCTACATTTATTACGATGTCCCACTGTACCATATTGGCCTTATAACCTTTACTAACATCTCACATAACATAAATGTCTGCTAAAACCATTTCACTGGAGTCCAGCATCTCTAAAACATCGATATATCAACCGACCGACACCTGATCTCGTCGTAACTTAGCTTTTATAAGTTCTTAGGACATTATCACAATGTTATTGGAGCCTCAGAATGATTGTCAATAATAATCGCTCTTGATGACTTGTCGTTTGATTTTATGAACTTTGCCCGTACGGCTACGAATCTCAAAGTGTGGAGGTGGAAAATTAAATTTATTTTAAATGAAACTCTAGCTGAATTAATCGATAATTTAGTGTTATAAGTTTTTGGAAACTCAACATTTTGAATATCTTACATGGTCACGCGTACGCAAAATGCGTAATAATAGCAAAAGATTAAAGATCTCATTTATTTTGATATGATGAGAGCAAATATAATCTGACAGATATGAAGATGAGATTTTTTTTAATTTCCTCGCTCTGATAACAGGACAAGGAATGGTGTTGAAATCCGCGACTCAACCCATACCCATTCAGACAACCGAATCAATCCGGTGTATAACGCTTAAAATTTGGATGTAATTTCCATGGGCAGCATTGAGACAGCAATTCTCAAAATTTTTATTCCTATACAAGCATTGTACTAAGTTTCAGATTTACTTAAAAAAAAGCAAACTTAGCTAATTTAAATAAACACAAAACGTTTGAGGACCACTGGCCCTCAATAGATGACGAAAACTTTTTCAATCATGCCCCAAAGTAGGTAAAATCTGAGGATTTGGAATCGTTATTACATTGGGCTTAGGAGTTTCAATGCATTTTAGTACTTATTTTCTTATAGCGTAAAACCTATTATTGTAAACATTTTTGTTACATAGAAATCATTTTAATGGACATTATAAGAATATTTCTAGTAAAATCTGATTCGTTTGAAACGTATGCAAATTATTACTGGTTGGATCAGTGTTGTGAAAAATATGTTGCTTTTATATAGTACCCTTGTTCGTTGGTTCTTACGAAAACCTCTGTTTTGGCAAAGTTCTAGAGATAAAAGTTCTAGATATAATTTCTTTTTTTTTACTTCAGTTTCACATAACAGAGTATTTAGGGAATAAGGGTTCCTGGTATTTTAACACTCTGTTCCTCGTTACATACTACGGGGTATGTACGCTCCCACTTTCTGCCAAATTTTAGGGGATTGCACCCATAATCGCATTTACAGTACAATACAAAAATATCAATGTTACCGTTCACGTTGTTATTATAATTTATATTGTATTTACCATTATATTACTAGTGAAAGATGGAGAAAATCGTGTTTGTACTTCTAGAACTGCAGTTAGACCAATTTTTTTTTATTTAAGCTTCACTCTGCATTCCGCTTATAGCGGAATAATCAGAAGGAACTTAGTGGTTAGACACTCTATTCGTAAAAAATACTCATCACTCTCCGTCCAATTTACAAGACATTATGTGTTGAGTTGACAACTTCAACGCCGCCCTTTGTCCTGTTACCAGAGCAAAGAAGTATAAATTATTCATATTCCCGAATGGAAATCGAACACACAACCGTCGCGTTTACCATAATTTACTATGCCGCTTTAGACATTACATACATTTTGTCTTCACTTATAAAACAATCGCTACAAAAACAGACCTCGCATAGTCAAACTGTCATATAACTTAAAGAATTACAGTCCCGCCGTAATCCCGGAGTCCATAGGGCTTATTGGTCGTTAGCCTAACCTCGCTTTATGGGGGTAGTTGCGAACCATTTAAACTGGTTTTTGTTTAGTGCTTTTGGTTTGTGTTATTTAGATTTTTTTTGCTTGTGTAAGTTGTAGATCTGTGGTTAAATAATGTAGAGGAGTATCAAATTTTATATTTTTCTTATAGTTGTTTTTAAAAACGTATTCCGTAGCGCAGTGGCAAAAAAGAATGGCGGTAAATACGACGGTTGTAAGTTGTTATTATTTTTATTGCCTTACTCTAGTGACAAGGTAAAGCTCGGCGTTGAGTTCCGCCACTCAACACACAATGCCTCATTCGCAGGAAAGTGGGAAACGAAGAGTCCTAACACTAGGTTCCCTCTGTCTATGTCTGATATAGGCGGGATACAGCGTGAATCCTAAAAAAAACTTTGCTGTTTAGTAGTTCTAATAACGTGAAGCGTTGGATGCTAGACTATAAATAAAATTAATTGAACAATATATCACTTTTAAAAGTGTGTATGTCACTCTCTACATGAACAACTACTATCAATATAACTTACCCTATAATATAAAATTTATATTTCTTTCTGAGATATGTCAACTTTGAGGCCATCATGGCACAGCGGCATACTCTGAATGCAAACGCGACGGTTGTGAGTTCAATTCTCACTCACTCTGACAACAATAAAGAAAAGAAATTGGATGAGAAGTGAGGAACAGAACCTCTGCTTAGCTTGCTATATATGGGATATATTAATATAGTGCTTAAAAATAGAGAAAATAGAGGTCAGTCATGGCACAAGGGAACAAGCGTGTTAATGTAAGTGCAACAAGTTGGGGATTAGATTCCCACTAGAGTAAATGAAATATTTCATGTTTTCATTTATTCGCCCTGGTCGAGACAAAGCGTGGCGTTGAGTTCTACCACTCAACACGCAATGCCTCGAGAATCCGGCGGAAAGTGGGAAACGGAGTGTCTTAACACTGGATACACCGTCAAGCTGGAAAAAATTGAAAAAAAAGCTTAGAAATTAAGAAATAAACAACAAAATAATCCACGTAATCGTTTAGTTATACATTACACATACAATATTTACAATTTCTCAAGTAATTATAAATATATTTACAAATTAATGTGGGACACAAAAATATATCTTATACAATAATTTTATAATATCTTAGGTATTTGCACTTTAATATGCTGGATTTGAAGCTGTTACTGTAAACTCTATATTTACGTTATTCTCTACAAATCAATTTAAATGGTTCAAAATACATTAAGTAGTTACATACAATAACAATACATTAGTTAATATAATTGAGGCTACCCAAGTGCCATTTGTCTGTGATTAATTCACAAGGTTAGGTTTCCAAGTTCGCTCTGGATATACTATATATGGGATACAGCATGAAGCTGAGTAGCGGAACTCAACGCCACGATTTGCCTCCTTACCAGAGCAAGAACATTTAAATATTAAATACTGCATTTCCCCGAATGGGAATTGAACCCACAATTGTCATGTTTACAGTCTTTTATGCCACCGGGCCACGACGGCCTTTAATTTAAGAACAAAATTAAATTCATATTTCATATAAAATGTTTGTCATAGTCTAATGGATACAGTTACCGCAGAAGTAAGTGCATGAGAGAGCACAAATAGAAGCTTTTTGAATACATTTAGAAAACAAAAGACTAATTTCTTAGATTGAAAATCTTATATGAAAATAACAATAACGGTTCCATACAAAACATGGTTAGTTTCATAATAAATTATTCAGATATTTTATATAAAAGCTTTAGATAATACTAGCGTTTCACGCGTGGTTTCAAGGAATTCATATTTCTTGACTTTAATTTAATGTAATATAATATATGTGTGAATGATATATTTGAGGTCTGTCGCGGCCCAGAGGGACTAGTATGCGACTGTAAATGCAATAGGTTGTGGGTTCGATTTCCACTCGAGAAAAATAAATATTTATTATTTTCTTTACCTCGCTCTGATGGCGAGGTAGCGCGCGGCGTTGAGTTCCAGCACTGAACACATTAGAAAGCTTAAAATGTCCTAATTAGTAAGACGTTTAATTTTCACGAAATTCTGAATGCGGTACGCTGTTATTTGCGAGTATATACCTACATATATATTGTTTAATTGCCCACTTCCTGCGCAGTTGCGTTTAGTTTACTAACACATAGCGTCCTTCCTTGACCTGATATTTTTGTAATATGAAACTTTTAAGAAATATGAGGCCGTGAACTTGAGGGAGTTCGATTTCCACTTGGGGGAACTAATTATTTATATTTTATCGCTCTGGTGACAAGATAGAAAGCGGCGTTGTGTTACGCCACTGTAGGCAGTGTTTCGGAAATTACATAGTGCGTGGGGAAATGATTGTCTTAACACTAATTTTCCTTTGTCTAATAATAATAAATATTAAATTTATGAAATTTAGAAATAAATACATCTCTAGAATAAAATCCTTTAGGAATTCAAGTAAAATATGTGACTTAATTTTTCGCTCCAGCAGAATATGTTTTGTTAATACAAAAGATTAATTAATTGTACAAAATTTAATTTCAAATAGGAAATTATTTTATTTTAGCAGTAAGTAATTTATGCACATTTTTCTATATCTGGAATACAGAAAGATAGAAAACCACAAACAGTTATCGAATCCACGACCACCTTGAAATCTGGCACATCATAATTGTATTTTATAAATCTAAAAATAAATAACGTTTTCCATAAATTAGCGTTTATTCTTACAACGAGGCCGGGGCAGCAAATGAGGCCTTGTAAAAATCTTTACTCGAGGGAACCAAAAGAACGTGGAACTGTGTGTACGCAAGCTGAATTTTATCATTATGAATTCCACTCTGTATTAAATTATTGCTGCTGTTATGAAAAAAATGTGTTATTTTTTTAATAATTTTATTTTTTTGGGATTAGAACAGGAACAGTTACTATATTGTAAGGTATCTAATTTCACGATGTATGGAAGATATATAGTACTTTGGCAAAAAAAAACGGAATAAATTTTAAGTATTATTACTTAATAAGTATCCCAGTCAGTTAGGCTATAAAAGTGAATTAGGAAGGAAATGAGAATCGAATCCATAACCGTCGCGTTTACAGTCAAATGTCGTGCCGCTGCGCCACAATGGCCCCATACCACGGAAATTTATTTTGGCAATATTGATTTGTTAATAAGGATAGAACGAAAAAAATCTGCTTACCGATCAGAAGTTAATGATTAATAAAATTTTTCTAATGATTTAATAAATATTTGACTTGGTCTAAACAGCTTCACGCGTTTCGCCGCATATCAGAAAAGGGAACCTAGTGTTAAGTCACACCGTTCTCCATAAATATAAAAAAAAAAACCTCTACCCAAACTTACTCTGAAACATACAAGTATGTAAGGGCATAAACATGGGCTAATAACTGATAGTTTGCTTTGAGAATTTGGGTCACCCGACAGTTATGTGACACGTTATATGAGGGGGAGGGTGTTTACAAACGGACATACGTAAATTCAACAATTCTAGTAATTATAGCGATACATATTGTCAATATTAAATGTTTATATATAGTAAAGTTTACAGTGGTAACAAGTTCGAGTACTGTAGGTAAAAATGGAAGATATATGTAATTCAATATAAAAGAGAAGTAAAAAACTTGTCAAGCAATGCTACAACAACCTAAGTACAATATCAAATTACCAAACTGACTTTAAAATTATAAAATCTTTCTTTAATTATTTTTGATTAACAAAATCAAAGTACGTTTTACTAAGTTAATACGTTTTATTAAAGTATCGAATTCTTGAATGGCCGAACTCAATGATACGCTTTGCCTCGCTACCAGATCAAGGAATAATTTCTTTATTAAATATTTTATTCCTTCGAGTGGGTATCGAACCCACACGCCGCATTACAGTCGCACACTTATACACCACGACGGCTTCATTAATTATATATTTTTTTTTTATTTAGCTTATATTTATATTTTAAGATTATTATAATATTATACATGTTTATAATATAGACCTTAAGTTATTGAAAATGTATAATATGTACAAAATAATTTAAAAATTCTATTTATCATATTATCCATACATTTTTATTACGATCTAATAACACATAAATACTTAACGACAATAATTATAAACAACTTTCATTATTAAATATTACAGAAAATTATTATAGAAATCCATATATTTCTAGTTAAATAGATAACTTCAAACCAAATGTCCGACAACTCGGAATTATCACATTAAAACACTGTATTAATCTTTCTCTTATTTTTTATCTGACAGCTATTTAAACTACGGTTAAATTTAAATTTAAACCCGTTTTTTGGATCATCCGTTGAGAATAGTTCTCTCATTTCCTTATCACACTCTCTATAGTCTGCATACGTGTCACTGTGACGTTCTACTTCAATTTTGTCCTGACCAACGTGTCTAGCATTTTGCCCTTGGCCCTTGAAACAGTCATAATAGGGCTTGCAATCAATACTGTTAGTGCTTCTCGCTATATATCCAATACCGTCGCGGTGTCTGTCCGTGTAAACCAGTAGGTCCCTGCCTAAGGGTCAATCTCGGATATCAGTGGTTAAAGTGAACCGAGCAGATTCACTGATCGAATCATCTCTTACTTTGAGTCGTCGATTTCCATTCATATGTTCTATGAAAGACGTATTCGTATTTCTTCCTTCACGATTAATACTGTTGTGGTTAGAAGGTGATAAGTGGGTGAGTCGGTAGCTGGCGCAAGAATCGTTTCTTCTGACAATAGTACGGGTGGTACCAGCTCTGGAACTGCCAATGGGCGCGAAAGATGTACCATTTTGCTCCGGAATCGTCGATGAGAGGCAGCAGCAGAAGCATTTGAAATACGATCTATGGAACTCCCGACGAAATTTCCCTGTAACAAAGTGTGATTTTAACGTTGTGATCATTTTAAATAACTTTCGATTTACAGCTTGGCACATTTAGTTTATTATTGGTAGGCTATTAATGATCTCAAAATATAATTTGTATTGGAAAGTGACTGACAATATATAATCGTGCAGGTGAATAGTGATACATAAATTATAAAAAAGCATGCAACTTCTTATATCCAAAAGTAAATATGCCATTTATTTTTAACGTAAAGACAGAATTTTTTTTTAGTGATGATATCAAAATAACGCGTGCTGGTTCCCAATGCTGTGTCTTCTCAACCAGATTGAATCAACATTTGTATGACCAATACAAAGGATAATTCCACTCTGATATCGAATCAGGCCTCGATGGATCTAGAATTGTAAGCTAATCTTTTAAATCAAACCATCAGGGTACATCACTGACCTGAAAACCCTGGGAATCCTGCAAGCAAAATATTTGTGTGACGTATTTTTCAAATAAATAAAATAAAATTAGATAATATGTTAAAATAGAAAAGAATGAAATACACTAAATTCTACAAAATTCCCCTCGTTGTTTTGAAAACAAGAATGCTTTTAGAAGTCACTTAAAATATTTAGGTTGGTGTTTTAATTCGGAATGCATGCGGCTCCGGCTCGCGGGCTCGTTGTGAATGTACTCGTTTAAACATTTGTTGCTGGAGAGGAAGTGAGCAGATAATTTTGGAACTGTACTAAAATTCATTTGTATAGGTATGGCTTTTGTTTGAAAATTTAATTTTAGGGTAAACGGTAGATTTGGGATTTTTTAATGTGATTGTTCCTGAGGTATAACATATGTGATTTACAAGCGTAGATAAAAGTCTTTAGATTAATGATTTTTTTTAGTTTCACTCTGAATATAACACATAGCAAGGTAGGCAAAGGAACTGGAAACCTGGCAACATCATGTTAAAAAACTTCGTTCCCACTAAGACACTTCTTTTTCCCACTTTCCGTCAAATTAATTTTATTACTTTTTATATCTCTTAGATTCTTATATGCTAGGTTGTCTTTTTCTAAAACCATTTTATATACATATATGTTTCTTAGACTCTACCAACGCAGTGTCAAAGTAAAGTTAAACAATTTATATTTTAATAAAGCTTCCCTTTACGTACAAGGAGACCCAGACTAAGCTCCTACTTACATGGATTTATATCGTCTTAGCTCTCTTCTAAGTAGTTTATACAACGAAAGAATGTTTCTTAGAAAATTTTATGTTTTTCATTTAATATATAATTTTTATACAATTTAATTAAGGACTGACGTTACTGACATTTTTATGTATCTTGATGATTAATTTTATTTTAATTTCACTCTTTATTCCCCATAAAAAAGGGCAGGCAGAGAGAACCCAGGAATTCCCATGAAGATAGAGCCGGGAAATGCCGGGGAATTTAGCCCACAACCGTGTTGTTGGTTAAATCCCACTCGGGGGAATGAACCGCTTGTGCTTCTGCGCCGACGACGGCCTTATGATAACTTGATGTTATAGTAAGTTAGAAGATAAACTAGAATTAAAAAAGAAGACTTATTAGAATTAATTGATTTAGTTTTGCACGGCAAAGATACAGTATAAGGATTACGTTTAATTTAATTTGGATACAATACGACGCTAAGCTCCGCTGCTTTGGAGACGTAAAGCCTATCTTGAAAGCTAATGTTTTATAAATAAATTTAATTAAATTGTATTCATTTCATTTTGAAGTTGTTTAGGCTTTTCGTGAAAATTAATTTCAGCTTAATCGTCGCTATATATACTATGTGTTTTTTAGCTCTACGCTGTGTATGTGTTGTACATATAGTTAAGACACTTTGTACCCTACTTTCTGCCGATTTTTTTCGAAGCATTGCGTGTTGAATGTCAAAACTCAACGCAGCACTTTGTCTTGATTCCAGAGCGAGGAAATGAAAATATTACTAAATAATAATTAATTCAGTGGGAATCGAACCCACAATTGTCGCATTTAAGGTCACATTTTTATGCCACGACGGTCTCCGTAATAGATTTTTTATTGAAATATGTTATTATATAAAAAGGGAAATTTTCATTTCCCTTTAATTAATACTTCCCTACGCTTCATATGAATCTTATATAGCAAATTAAAATATTTTCTATGCTTAGTAATTTCTTTTGTGAGTTGTCTATCAGTTAGTAGTGAAATAGTTGTACATAATGCATTTAAGTTTATTTTTTCTATTAATATTTAAATTAGGTTATTAATCAAAAACCAAGCCAGAGTCCAGAATTGAGGCCAGTGGCGTGGCGCAGGGGCATAAGCATATAACTCAACGCGCGATAGATTGTAGGTTCGATCCGCACTCGAGGAAATGGAAATATTCCATATTTTAATTTATTCGCTCTGGTGTCGAGGCAAAGCGTGGCGTTGAGTTCTACCACTCAACGTGCCTTCAGAATTCGGATGATAAAGGAGAACGGAGTGTCTTAACACTAGGTTCCCTCTGCCTACTCTGTAGTGTGCGCGATACAACGTTACGCTAACAAAAATCAGAAACATTAATTTATAAAAAGAAGTCCACCTAGTGTTTACTACTTGTTACTTTTAAGAGTAAATATCTAACGAATTTGAACAAGGCAACTCGAACGTTAGTAGAGCACGGGTAGAAACTTTACTGAAAAATCTTTAGAGCTGCCTTGAAACGTTTCTAGTTTCAAATGAGAACATATTTCTGCAATTTAATTGAGAAAATTAAGAATAATAGCTACTCTATATCATATATATTTATAGTTAAAGAGTTTTCTAAAAGTAGTGTTAATTTACTTTGTTCTAGATAAAATTTGGATAACATTTAGAAACATTGAAACCAAATCAAAGGTGAAAACTGTTTCGCTTTTGATTTGGCCTTTGATATGGGTATTAACACATTTCGCGTCCATATTTGTATTCCAAAATGATTCACTCAAATGTAGATTTTAATAGGATATATGCAATATGAAAAGGATGACTAGTAAATTTACTGACTGAAATTTTGCTTTTTGCACCAGTATATCAAAAGACACCACTCGAGGAGATGAAATATTTACTTAAATTTATATTTCCATTTCTTCGCTCTGGTGTCGAGGTTAAGCGCGGCGTTAAGTTCTGCCACTCAATACGCAAAACCTCCAGAATTCGGCAGATAGTGGGGAACGAAGTGTCTTAACACTAGGTTCCCCTTGCCTACCCTGTTGTGTGCGGGATACAGAGTGAAGCTGATTTAATATTTTATTTTTTCAGAGAAATAATTTATTTGAATTTTTCTGCAATGTGCGGCGTTGTGTTCCGCAACTAAGCACTTAATGTCTTGACAGTTTTCAGGAGGAAAGTTGAAAACGGAGTATCTTGACTCCAGGTTCTCTCTCTGCCTATAGTGCTACGCGGTAAAAACGTGAAGCTGCGTTTTTTTCAGATTCTATATATTGACTTGTAGTTCGATTAAAAAGGAGGGGTATTTCTTTAAAGATATTAAAATTCTTGAAATTTCTTTGAATTCTTTTATTTTCGTCTCATATTCCAAATCTTGAGTAGTGATAAAACAACAAGGCAGGAAAATCTTGATAAGATAATTATAATTGGTAGAAATTCTAAGAAATAAATCCTGCGTCGTCCTGTTAAAGAGACTACAGCTTTAAGAAAATCCAATTAGGTTTCTATTTCTTGACATTAATATTATATTGAATTATATATAATACGTAAAGTCCAAATTTTATGTCAATCTTATAGAATTTTTCTCTTAGTGTGTTTTTTCTCTCCAGCACATGTAAAAAGTTAACTCATCATTAATGCACCAAGAGCCTGCAGCCAGACTTAGGCTGTCACAGGCTCTATGGCCACAAAATTAGATACGAGACACTTCCTTAAAGTGTTTAAAAAGATATTCCAATATAATAATTATTAAAAGATTTCTTTTAAAAATATATTCTAGTAAAAAGTCCACTGAGGGCATTTTTGAAATCTCTTGAGATCAAAAATGCCTCAAGCGAAGATACAAATCAGAAATCAAAATTAAAAAAACAAATCAGCTCCACGCCGTATCCCGCACACACCACGGTAGGCAGAGGGAACCTAGTATTAAGACACTCCATTTCCCACTTCATGCCGAATTCTGGAGGCGTTTCAAGGCAAGTAATAGATTAAGTGAGATTATATGTGTGATTTCTGTCTGAACTAACGGCAGAAAGTAAATCGGTGAAACGTTTTAATGTATATTACGTATTATAGCATATTTTTTATTCTATGAACATAAAATAAAATTAGAAGAACGTTAAATACATTTATGAAAAAAAAAATTTTGAAGATAAAAATCATAGTATAAAAAAATATACCGAGTTTTGTCTTGACTTTTGCAAGCATCTATAAAACAAATAGCCTCACGTCTTTCACCAGCTCAGTAAGTAGAGGGAATCTGGGGTTAAAATACTTCTAAATTCCACTCTATTCTCAAGGCATTTTATGTTGAATGGTGGAACACAAATACTTCATCGCGTCTTTAACATTATTGACATAATTCTTGTCAAGCATTAACTTTAGCTTTGCACTTCTTTGGTAAATATTTTGTTTATTTTTCAGGCTATTTTTTCTATAAATAAAAAATTCTGGGATGGGCAATTGGAAAGACAATGGGGTAGGCACATACCGTCCCTTAAACACACAAAAAAGCAATAACATTCGATTTATAATGACTTCAAATACAGAATATTGCCTTCCCCCAAATACTCAATCAAGTGAACGCAATCACGAGATAAACGCGCCTAATCGACGCGTGACGGCTGTGATTTATTCATTTCTTATCGGTGCCCAGTTTCGAGTTGAAATTGTTTTTTGAACGATCAATACGTAATTTATGTATGTATGTAGATATAAATGTATGGAGGGTTTGTTTTGAGAGTGAAATGTCAAGTGTATGATGAATATTTGCCGACGTTATTTAAGGTCCCCGTGGTGTGTTATAGCGTTCGACTGTAAATGCGATGGTTGAAGGTTCGATTCTTATTTGGGGATTGAACTATTTTCATTTGATCGTGGCTATATGTAGGATACAGAGTCGCATTTTGCAGAGTCGGTGTTTTGTATCTATATTAAGTTATTGCCTGTTAATGGATTTATAACTTATAGATGTAATTATACATAACACAGAAATAGTTATATTTATAAACAGTATTTTTACTACTTTTCATATATAACGTAAAAATCGAAGATAATAGAATATGAATTGAGCTTCGTTTTACAGCCTTTAGAATCAGTCTATTTATAGGTAAACATTATATAAAACTAGTCTAATTTTTATGGTAGTTTCATGACGTAAACTACAGTTTAAAAATTATGGCATAATAAATTTAACATCAATGTCATCTGGATATATTCCTTAGATTCGAACTGCCTCCTTTCAATGTAGTACATTTATTGCACTTATGGAGATATTAAAACACCAACCTCAATATTACTAATAATGACGAAATCTATGAAAAATAATTGAAATGAAGAAATAAATTTAATGATGAATATGAAGAAATGACTTCGGAAAATTACTTCGAAATTAACATATTTCGTTTGTATTTCAAATGTTTACAAATTAAGTGATATTTGTGTATATTCATGCATTTTCCACGATATCATGTGGAAAGATGGAATATAGTGACAAGACACTGTTCTGTATTTTTCGCCAATTTTTCTCCTATGTAATATCATTGCTATGTCATAGACATAAACAGCGTTCCTTAATATCTAACATTGAGTGACAGAACTCAATGTCTCGTAGTGTCTTTTTTAGTCCCGCATATAGCATTGTAGGCAGTGGGAACCTAGTGTTAAAATAATTTGTTCTTAACGCACCACCCAATTATGTAGTGGAAAATGAGTGGCGGAAATCAATGCAGCGCTTTGTCTTCTAACCAGATTATAGAAATATATTTTTTTAGTGAGGATCGAACTCACAACCGTCGCAGTATAACAAGCTTCATTTGCAATACAAATAATTTTCATTTCATTTTCTTTGTTTATTATGACAAAATACACCAACCGTTTTTAGCTGATTCTTCATTTATGTAAATATTGTGTTTTATTAGAAAATCATTCAAAGGATCCTTCCTATTCTTTTATGTAATTATAATTATACATTACGTACAATATTTCAAATGTTAATTTAGGTTTTGTATGAATCGTATTTAAAAAATGAGGCCAGTCGGGGCGCACTCGAAGGAAGTGAAATATGTATTTACATTTGTATTTTCATTTCTTCGCTCTATTGTCGAGGCAAAGCGCGGCGTTGAGTTCCGCCACTCAACACGCAATGTGGAGGCATTGCGTGTTGAGTGAGAACTCGGTGGAAAGTGGGGAATGGAGTGTTTAAGATACTTTAGGTTCCCTCTGTCTACCATCCTGTGTGCGGGGTACAGCGAGAATCTGATTTATTTATTTTTATTTTATATTTAAAAAAATCATGCGAGCTATTAATATAAATAATTTATAAATTTTGCTTAACAGTGATGTATTTGTATTTCTTAGAAATACTCCAGACGATGCAATCGAAGTTTGTGATTAGTCTTTTCGTATACATATACATATTTAGCTTTTTAAAATATAAAATGAAATTACGTAATCGTTGCAACAAATATATTAGGTACATACGATGAGTAGGTTATAATGAGAAAAAAAAATAAAATTAAATAAACCTATACCATTTAATGTTTCTAATTAACCTGTCTAATAATATAATTATAATTGTTATTTTATGTCCAAGTTCAAAACTCCACAATATCCAAAATATGTCAGGTTTTTTTCCTAATTTAATTAACCTACTATTATTAAAAAAAAAAGAAAAAAAAAAACAAAAAATGGACCTACCAATATATATACTTACCGCTCATAAAGTTGTAAATCAAAGGGTTCACAGCGGAGTTCGCGTAGCACATCACGTGGGAGATCAGCGCTATGCAGGTCATCACTTCGCTCTGTTGCACTTCGTAGGCGACCCTATTGAAAAATTGACAAAAAAACTCAATTATTTTAAGTGGCGTTGAGGCCATCGTGGCGCAGGGGCACAGAAAATGTGATGGTTATGGGTTCGATTCTCTCGCGGCGGAATGAAATGTTTAATATGTTCATTCTCGCCCTGGTAAAGAGGTGCGGCGGCGCGGCCACTTTCGGCGGAAAGTGGAGAGCAGAATTGTCTTCATGGGGAAGGAAATATTTTAAAACTAAGTTCCCAGGTTATCTCTGCCTACTTTGCAATGTGCGGGATATAGTGTAAGGTTGAAAAGAACAATAAATATTTAGTGATCAATCACTAGACTTTTCTTATTTTATTAGGTACTAGCGACCCGCTCGCGGCTTCGCCCGCTTTAACTACTGAATTATTCATATAATGTACCTATGTTTGCAAAGCACTTAAGATTACTAATGTGAAAATTATTGAAACCTTAATGCAACCCACATTTTCGTAGCTCCAATAAGAATGTTCCAATTGTTTAAAAAAATACACACCTGAACAAATGACACAAACAACAGAAAACTTAAACGAAAGAAATTATAAACAACAGACTACCTAC
>JAATLQ010034221.1:0-21602 GCA_013421005.1 Heliconius erato x Heliconius himera
TATAAAAGTGTTATAATCTTAGTAACGTGTGAAGGATGACGTAACTATAAAATGTTAGACTACGAAAAATGAATGAGGTGAAAATGGAAATGATAAAATTGAAAATGAAATGAAAGAAGAATAAGAAGGATAAAAGTAGGATATGGAACGATCTCACGTATGTGTCCTCGATGTGTGATATACAGGAACCACGTGCTCGTCGATGACCTCAATTCGACCTTGCTTGACCTTCTTTTTTTTCTTGGCGACTAGAACGCGTCCGGCAATGCGTTGACGGCACGACGAACCATATGCTTCCAGTGTTCTGGAAGAACGATATGATCCCGGTATTCGTAGACCTTCCGCTTCCAGGTTTCTTGAAGAATAATGAATCTGACTCGATTGCACCAAATGTTTCCGATAAAGCGTTGACGGCACGACGAACCATATGCTTCCAGTGTTCTGGAAGAACGATATGATCCCGGTATTCGTAGACCTTCCGCTTCCGGGTGAATCCGGCTCGAATAGACCAAAATGTAGGGGACAGTGCCCTGTGCCTACTTGGGTAGGGAATACTGTCCTTCCCTAATTGTAGAAATAAAAGAATGGACTGTATAAATAAATATATATTAAAGTACTTAAGGTGACTAAAGTTAAAAGGTAAGTGAGGACGTGTGCCCGGTCGCTCCGGCCGTCGTCGCTCCCCCCGCCGCCGCTCCGTCGCCGCGCCCCGCTCTAATGACGCGCGATGCACTGCCCGCGCGCATTGGCAGGCGCAGTGTCCTCAACAATAATCTTTTCAGAGTACACCAAAGTTAACTCTATTATTTACAAACAAACAAAAAACCATAAAACACCCTTCAAAATCCATCAATCCACAATTTTGTTTAATAGTCAACGTCTTTATGATTAAAACGTGAGCCGGCAAAAATGAGAAGCCAACTGATAAATGGTTTCATTAGGACAATGATAAATGATGTAGCGTTAAGCCCCGTACAAAATAGACGAAATACGGCTTTGGGCAGACCTTTAAAGTTAGATATAATCGCTTATATCGTTGAATCGTCGTGGCATAGGGATGTAAGTGACGGTTCTGGGTTTGATTCTCAATCGAAGAAATGTAATTTCATATAGTCGCTCTGTTCTGGAGGCAAAACGTTGAGTATCGCCACTCAACACGCAATGCCTTGAGAATTCGACAGAAAGTGGGGAATGGAACTGTATTTATGGGTATGGGAACAGAGTGTCTTAACACCAAAAGTCCCCAGGTTCGCCTTGGCTATGTGCGGGTTACAGTGTGAAGCTAAAAATATATCTTTTGTGAAGTAAAGTATTTTAATAAAAAATATATATTTATGTACTTCTGGAGCGTTGGAACTCTATCTGATTGTGAACGCGACTTTGAACGCATTCAGAGGATTTTTTTTACTACGCATAGCCAGATGAGCCAAAAAAACATTATAGGAGGCAGGCAGGATAGGCAGAGATAACTTAGTGTCAAGACACTACGTGCTAAACTTTTTGCCTGAATTCGAGGCACTGCGTGTTGAGGGCTGGGAAATGAAACAATGAAATAATAAACCATAATAAAAAGGGGCGGACGCGAAATTTATGTAAAAATAAAATATTTATATATACACTTAAAAACCTTTTAAAAACAAATGGCTATAGAAAAATAACATTATACCATACACACATTATGTGAATTTTATATAAAAACACACACACACGCACACACAACCGCAGATCGTAATTAATTTTGTGTTCACACGATTGGAATATACTGCATCGATGATTTACGGGATTAAACCGCGGATGGGCTTTTAAAAAGCTGTACAGTAAATAAGAAATTGTATATATTTGATAGTTCAATAATAATACTTATTGAAGAGCACGTTTTGTAGGGATTATTAGTGTATCTGATCTGATCTGATTTAATAATAAAATTTTAAAAATAACTTGTGCCCCAGAACGTTTAATTTTAGGTTGTATTAATCGAAAATAAGTTAAAATTATAACAATAGATTGCTTCATCTCCATTTCTTCTTTCATGGAAATGGAAACTAAATGATATTTGATAAAGAACTTTTTTAGGAAGATTATGAGCTATAGTACATTAAATTTTGCGTTTTGATGTAACCCACTGTGCGATTAGAGCCTACTTACTACCTTGGAAACTTAGAATCTATCGTATGTCATAAATAACTCTTGACCATAGACCATGCGGACGAAGTCGCAAGTAAGAGCTAATCAACATGTATATTAGAGGCCAGTCGTGGCGAAGAGGCACAAAAAAAATAACAACAAAACGCGTCGCTGCGTTTCACCACTCAACACGCAATCCAGGATTCGGCGCTAAATAGGAAATAGAAGTGTCTTAATGGGAACAGAGTGTCTTATTACTAGGTTCCCAAAAATATACATAAATTAATTTTACATTGCTTCTTTCTGTTGCGGCATATGTATTTAAGTTAATAGTATTTTCTTAGGAATTTCGTTGGTATTTGACGACAGGTCTCCAGCAACAGTCGTGGGTGTAACGCCTCAAGCTTACTCATAGTTCACGAATAAATTTAAACTGAAATGTAATATAATTATAATGTTACATTAAAATAATGTATTATTAGATTTTAGCTGAGGCCAGTCGTGGCGCACAAAGTGTCACTGTAAAATGGACTAGTTGTGGGTTTGATCCCCACTCAATATATATATTTATTTAAATTTATATTTTCATTTCTTCG
Organism: Heliconius erato x Heliconius himera; assembly: GCA_013421005.1. NCBI lineage: Eukaryota > Metazoa > Arthropoda > Insecta > Lepidoptera > Nymphalidae > Heliconius > Heliconius erato x Heliconius himera. Next base: position 2,721 of record JAATLQ010034221.1, read on the forward strand.
CTTGCCGCCGCGCTTTGCCTTGACACTACGTCAAGGCAAAGCACGGCGTTGAATTCCGCCACTCATCACGCAATGCCTCCAGAACTCGACGGAAAGTGGGGAATGGAGTGTCTTAACATTAGGTTCACTCTACCTACCCTGCTGTGTGCGGGATTCAGTGTGAATGCTGACTGTGGTAAAATGTGTTTATTTAGTTTCACTCTTTAAGAGGTAGGATAAGAAAATCGAGGTCCAAGACATTCACTTTTCCGCTTTCCATTTTATTTCGAGACATCGCTGGCTTAGTGGTGACATCTCAACACAGCAAATTGTCTTTTTATATCTGGAAAAAGTTGCAAAATTGGGAACACAGTGTCTTAACACGACTTTCCTGTTATCGCGGGATACAGCGTGAAGCTAAACAAAAATTTATATTTCTAACAATAATTAACAATAATAAGAATGGCAGGTACTAGCGAGGATGTCACGGTGAGAATGAAGAAGAACGTGCTCAGCTGGTTTGGGCACGTCGAACGAATGAGTGATGAAAGAATGGCAAAAAAGGTTTATGATGGAAAAGTGAGCGGTAAGAGAGATCGGGGGAGACCTCGGTTGACCTTCGAAAACACAGTATCAAAGATACTGGAGGAAGGTCACGTAAAAAGCATGAGGACTCTCCAGAGGGCATGTATTGATGACAGTGGACGAGGCGAAAGAGGTATGTAGAGACCGTAGCGTTTGGCGCTCCGTTCTCTCTGACTACCCCGGTAAGTTAAGTTAAGTTATTAACAAATACATAATACAACTATAATACTAGTACTAAACCACTACCAACAAATAGGAACAAGTTACAAAGTTCCATTGTTAGAGTTTGGTAGTTAGATCAAATATTGAAATGCATCTCTGATGATCGAACTCGATTGTTGTGTTACTACGGAATCCACTTTAAACTTTGTATTAATTAGATTGTAGTCTGCAAATTAATGATGCCTATGGATTTTTATTTATTATACTGGATTAATAAAAAAAGATGCATATCGTAGGTTCAAATTTTATGATAGGTTTATTTATTGTTGTCAAATGGTTTTTTTCTTTTAAGGACACTAAAGTCGTAACTTAACGCCGCTTTAGCTACATGGAGAGCAATAAGTTAGCAATATTTCTTAAATTTAGCTTTAATTTGTAATAATATTATATCTTTACACAGATACATCACAAGTTTCAGTTATACATAACGAAAATAACAGAGTATTGCAGAGTGAAGTGAAAATTCATAATTAGCTTCACGCTGTATGCTGCGTATAGGAACCTAGTGTTAGGATATTCTGTTCCCCACTTCCTCCGATATCTAGAGGCATTACACGTTTAGTGGAAAAATTCAACACCGCGCTTTGCCTTGTTACCAGACCGAGGAAATTAAAAAATGAAATAATTAACTTCCTCGAGTGAAAATCGAACCCACAACCTGTCGCGTTTCCAGTCGCACGCTTGTTCCTTTGCGCCACGACTGACAACTCAATCACAATTCAAATTTACTTTGTCAAACATCGTTAGTAGACAGCCATAGGCAGACAAAAGCGTATATACGAGTATGCAGGTAGCACCATATACTACCTCTACCCAGATTAGTATATACATGTATAACTAAATACAGGTAGGTATATAGACTAGTACCGCTAGTACCGCTGGTACTGTTAACATAGCAAATACAGAGTAACTAACAGGTATATTTACTGTAAACTTTGGTACAGTTTCAATCCAATACTGATGAGATGTACATTAAATGATTGGAAACGTAGATTGCTTTCTCGGTTTCCCGAAATCACGTTGCACCGGCAATATAATCAAAATAATAGTAAATTTTAGGGAACGGTATTACTTAAGGTTCCCTCTGTTTACCCTGTGATATGCGGGATACAGCGTGAAGGCGGATAAAAAAACAATATTTCACATAAATCATATTGAAAAATATTTAAGATCTGACCGTAAATGCGTTGTAGGTTCGTTTTCCACTGAAAAGAATACATATTTTCATTTCCTTGTTATGATAATAAGACAAACCGCGGTGATGAGTTTTTATACTTAATATGCTATGCCTACCTTGGTATACGCGTAATATAGCATTATGCTTGAAGTTTGAGATATTGAATATGACGCAGCGGGATTCAACGCCGTGCTTTGTCTTGCCACAACGGGATATGAACTGCCACTGCCATGGTTGTCCCCAAACGAATAAATAAAACCATATTTTTTTTTCTTAAACCATTTTCTTTATAATTTAGCCTATTAGTCAATAGTCGTAATTCAGGTTGATTTTCTTTACTTTTATTTTAATTAAAAATTGTTTTATAAATAGGTCATTCGAGCTTAAATAAAAAAGTTTAGTTTAGTATGAAACTGCTGTCATGACCGCTCTCGACACGTTTTACTGACGAGTTTCAAGTGGTGGGACAAAAAGTTATGTTGTTTTGTTTAACATTTTCCGTTTCACTTTGTATAAGGATAGTTTTAGTTCTGGATATTAGTAGTAGGTAATTAGGATTGTTAGCTTAGTGCTTCAGAATTTTCATTATTATGATAGAGGTTCGAGGTTTGATTTTCGACAAGAGCATATATATATTTGTGAATGCTGTTTGATATACATGTGTGATGTGGGCAACAAAATGGTCTAATATTGGGTCCCATCAACCTTCCCTGGACACAGGACACACGCTGTTACGCGTGAGCAAATAGCAGCTAAAGCTGCAATTTTCTCTTTGTTTAATTTACCTTTTTTTAGTTTCACGCTGTATTCCGCCCATTACAGGGGAGGCGGAGGGAACATGGGATGTCTAATGTTACAAAGACACTTCTCATTAAGTTTATAACACCTCCGTTCCCACTTTCCGCCGAATAAGGGAGGCATTGCGTGTGGAGTGGCGGAACTCAACGCCAGGTTTTATCTCATTAGCAGAGCAAGAAATGAAAACTAGATTCTCACGGTGATTATCTTAGTTATCTCATTTATGTACTGATGCAAGAAAATTATTTATACAGATTATTAAGATAACTATGTAATTTAGGTATTATAATTTCATAATTCGGCTTCACCTGTCGGAAGTCAAATACTAATATAGACAAACTGCGCCACAACTACCTCGGCGCCGGTCTTTTATCAATATATTTTTGTCTTCACCACTTTAAATGAAAACAGTTTCTACTCTATAAAAGCTTAATACGATTAAATTATAAGAGATTTTGCCAAAATTAAAAAAGTGAAAAAACTGTGTCACAGGTAAAATAAAAAAATAAATAATAATGCTTTTACTTTTAAGCTGTTGAGAAATCTTGATATTTTTTTCAGATATGGGTTTGAAATATTTTACCCCATATTCTGCTCCTGTAAAAGGAGCGCAGTCGCTTCCATCCTGTATAAATCTAATGCATTCCATTAAAATTGATTTAATCATTACCTAAACTAATTTAATCACTATCTGCCGTTCAAATAAACTTACTATAGTAATTAATTTCAAAGTTGCCTTAATTTTCTTCGTATAAGTCAAATTACATAATATATCATGTGAGTTTATAATACATGAACAACTCGCTTGGAGCAAACTAGTTTTTATTTATTATTCTAATACTTGCAACGGTAATTTTAAATATTCTAATAAAACAAAAACTAATGTTAAGACAATCCGTCTTTCACTTTCCTCCCGAATTCGGAGCTAGCGTCGGAACTCAACACCACACTTTGCCAAGTCAGCGCGTATTGAGGTCCGCCAGAGCAGTGAAGAGTGGGGATCCGCAGTTTCAGGAATTAATAGAATGTTTTTACTTTATTGTAAGAGAACGGGTATAGGAAATGAAATGCCTAACGAAAAAGGAGCATGGTTTAAAGTCCAAAATATTACAAAATCCTGTACAAAAATATCACTACCTCATCGACAAAGTGCTGCTTGTAGCTCTTAATAAGGTTTTCGATTAAAATAAACCACACTCAAATCGATTCTTTAATTCAGGAGCTACGGTGCCACAGACAGACATATCAAACTTAAAACACCCCTGTTTTTGCGTTGGGAGTTTAAAATAAGTAAAGAAAACAACAAAACAAAAAAAATATATTTTTCCTCAAAGACTAGAAAATAAAATGATGATAATATGGACCCGAAGTGAACTAGAATTGTCCTTAAACGGACCGGAATGGACCTCGCTCTTATTTACGACGTGTCGAGAAAGATTAAGTGAAATGTAGCGAAAATTACTTAAAAAAAACATGTATGCATAGCATCTTTTGGAAATATTCTCTTTAAATACTGTAAAGGCTGTCGTGGTACAGCAGCAAATGACTCAAGGCGGCTGGTAGGGCCTGTGGGTTCGATTCCCACCTGGAAAAAGTATTTATTTTCATTTTCTCGCCTTGGTAACAAAATAATAAAGTCTCGTACAAAATTAGATTATTAGGATATGGAACGGAATGTTATAACACTAGGTTCCTACACTTATGATGAAGTGATATTTATATACCAATAAGTTAATACAAAGATCTTATAGCCCCAAATATCCAAAACACCATAAGAAACAAAACATAATTAGAATAAAGTTTTGTAAGAATATGAGCAGGACAATAATACAATGATTCGTCACTACATATTCCGTTTTTCTTTGAATGTTTGAGTTATATATGTATGTACATTCGATAAGGAAAGCAAAGTAAAATTTTAGTTTTTGTACGTGATGATCAAAAACATATACTTACTTTATATACGTATTTTCTCAAGATTTTGATTGAAACTTTCAAAATAAAGCTTTTTTTGCTCTATTGTTTTTTTTATTTTAAAAAAGAATGTGTGTGAGTTTGATACATAGTGTGTGATATTGTAATTGGACAATATTAATGCATGACCTTTTTTTGCAATTTTAGAGTGTTATTTCACACTTAGGAAAAAAAAATACATTTTTAGAAAACGTACCAAAATTGAAACGTAAATATATTGTGTGTTTGTATGTTTATCAAGGAAGTTCTAGGAAACTAAAAGTCATATCAACTTGGGGAACAATCCAAGTTCTATAATTTTAAATATATGGATATCCCACGCATTTCTGAAGTGAACATATTATAATATAATAAGTAATTGCTTAGATAACTTCTATTATTATTGAGATTCACATATAATTTAAAGGAAACTCGAGAAAATTAAATATTAATTTAAATGTATATTTTTATTTCTTCGTTCTAGTATCAAAGCATACGCCCGGCGACGAAGTCTGCCAATCATCAAGCCTCGAAAATTCGGCAGTAAATTGAAAGCGCAATATCTCACCACTAGGTTCCCTCTGTCCACCCTGATGGATGCGGGTTACAGCGTACATGAACTTATTTAATTATTTAATTTATTATTCTAGAAATTGACATATAAATAATTTAATTACAGTAATTTTCACTGATAATATTTTCCTTTGTTTCAGGTAATTCCATACAAACAAGAGCAACGGGGCCAGCTGGGATAAGGATCATTAGCTCTATTTTGGGCGACATCCATTTCGTCTCGACATTCTGGCCCCGTGCCCACTGTGCGTCACATTTGCTTGTATATGTATAATTTAGGGAATATAATTCGTTATAATTGATAAATATTATGTTTATTTATTTATTATTTATTTATTTATAAATTTATTATACATATATTTAGGTATGAATGTTCAAATGAGGTTAGTCTTGGCGCAATGGCACATGTGTGGGACTGTTACTGCTACAGTCTTTTTAGCTTCATTCTGAAAAAAAAAATCAAATCAGCTTCACGTCCTGCACACAGCACAGTAGGCAAAGGGAACCTAGTGTTAAGACACTCTGTTCCCCACTTTCTGCAGAATTCTGGAGGAATTGCGTGTTGAGTGGCAGAACTCAACGCCGCGCTTTGCCTCAACACCAGAGCGAAGAAATGGAAATATAAATTTAAGTAAATATTTCATCTCTTCGAGTGGGAATCGAACCCTCAACCAGTCAAGGCTGGCTCCATTCTGTATCTCACATATAGCAGGATAGGCAGGGAGAAACTGAAAACTTAATGTTTAGACACTTCCGTTCTCCACTTTCCGCCGAATTCTCGAGGCGTTGCGTATTGGGTGTCAAATGGAGCAGTCGCATTTACAGTCACACCCCTGTACCACTGGGTCACAACGGGTTTTTTTAATATTTGCACAGATAACAGAGAAGGCAGAGAAAGCATAATGTTAAGACACTAGACACATTTTATATATAAACTAGCTATTTGCTAAAACCAAGTAGAATTTAGCAAGAATATTGTGAGCATAAAAAATTGATCACCCGTCCCATCAATCACTTTACCTGTCACATCCGACGTATGCCTGATGTGTGCTTTAATAAAACTATAAATACTTATAAAATAAGTAGGTTCTTGTCGAAATTTGCTAAAAAGGCTTATAGCGTTGGAACGTAGAGTATTATATTTATTCATCTTGGGTAGCCGTGGGTTCAATTCACATTCAAAGGAACGATTTTTTTTATTTCACGTAATGTCTCGATTTCGAGTGGAAAACTTACTGGAACTAAATGTCTTGACTCTAGTCACTACCAACTCTACTATATAATATAGATGATATAGCGATAAAAAAAATAATTGTTGTATTAGATTTTATTCTTCTTTTTATTTTTTATTTCACCGATGTGGCAAAACAAAACACGGCGTTTAGTTTCCTCACTCAAAACGCAATGTCTCGAATTCGAGTGGAAAACTTGGAACTAAATGTCTTAAATTGTTGTTTTAAATTTTATAACTATAAATAATATGATGCATAAGTAAATTTAGTATGTGATTCGTTAACTGCCACGTCAGTCATGTCAGTATCCTGAAATATATTACAACTACAAGCCATGACAGCTGGTGACTGACACAAGAGGCTATGTGACTTAACTAGAACAGAGGCTGTGTCATAATGATAAAATGACTGTCGAATATAGATATTTTAAATGAAACTTATAATTTTGTATATTTAGTATTATGAATTTTTGGGAACCCAAAGTTTCAAGAAAATTTTAGAAGAAATTTTATATAAATTATCGTATATATTATAAGCGATGATTCCGATTAAATGATTTTACTTAAAATTGCATTTTTGTATATTGTGGGGAACGGAGTGTCTTAATACTAGGTGCGGGATACAGCGTGGAGCTGATTTATTTGATTTTATTTATATACTGAGGCCAGTGGTGGCGCAGTGGCACGAGGTGTGACTGTAAAACCGACTGGTTGTGGGTTCGATCCCCACTCGAGGAAATGAAATATTTACTTAAATTTATATTTCCATTTCTTCGCTCTGGTGTCGAGGTTAAGCGCGGCGTTGAGTTCTGCCACTCAACACGCAATGCCTCCAGAATTTGGCAGAAAGTGGGGAACGGAGTGTCTTAACACTAGGTTCCCTCTGCCCACCCTGCTGTGTGCGGGATACAGCGTGAAGCTAATTTAATTTATTTTTTTTATTTATATATTGTGCTGTATTCTACTAGCTTAGACCTTTATCTATATGCCCACAACAATAAATTTATGACGACCATATAAAGTAACGTGTTATTACACTCGTAAGCATATTTGACTATTGAATTATAAAGTAAATTAAATAAGAACAAATAATTTCATTATTTTAACATTTTGGAAATTAGAATAATCTCTAAGGGTTGGTTTACATTGAAAAAACAAAAACTTTAAGTGTTTACTTTTGTTAGAAACCGTAAAGCTTTTAAGTGGACCGCTTTAATCCAGCTTTGTTCTTCAATTTGTCGCGTTTTTTTATGTAAATAATGTAATTGAAAGTCTTTCATACTCAAATAAGATTTGTCTTAAATTTTTTGATTATGTGGAACTTAACGCCGCGCTTTGATGACATGGTGACTATTGATTTTAAATTTTTACTCAACAGAACAGACACAGGGAACTTGGGAACCTAATATTATGACACTAAGCTCCTATTATGATACCTTTTAACTTTTCACTGAATTCTCGAGACATTGCGTGTTGAGTGGCGGAACTAAACAGATTGTCTCTTTACCAGATTGAGGAAACTAAAATATTAAACATTTTAGTCCCCTAGTTGAAATCGAACCTACAGCCATCGCCTTTTCATACACACCCTTGTGCCACCTAGTTCTCAATTTTCCCAATTTTAATATGTTTAAAACAATATCTTAAACATATTAAAATTTACTTTTGTCTTTAGGCATATAAAAAAAAATCTAATTTATGGTACCATTCAAACTTACAAAAACTATTTATATAAAATCATGATATGCATATACAGGGTATTTATCAATCTTTTCAACATATTTTTTAAATATAAATATTAAATTTCAGTATTTTAAGCAGAACAAGCAAATTTCCAACTTGTAAATAGACTTTATAAGAACAAAAAGGAGCTCTGTCGTCGTCAACACAAAAACTGCAATGTAGGATTTCTCAGAAAGAATTTACTTGAATATTTTACTTCACCGCTGTGTCTCATATTTTAGTACTATGCGATAAAACAAAAAATATTATAAACTTTACTATATACAAAGAGAAAATCTATGAGCGTATTCAAAGTTACTATAGCTCAGTGGTTGATATGTCTCGGGTTACTAGTTCAAATTTCGTATTTATAGCCATACTAGCGGTCACCTGTGGTTTCGCCCCCGTCATTAGACGACGGGGGCGAAACCACTTAAATAATAAATTTAAATTATTAAATAACTAAAATTTATGTATGACAAATGACTTATTCTAAGTGCCTAAGGTAACTCTAACCGCAAGTGTCTTAGTGTCTTAAACCCCTCCTTAACAAATGAAAATCATAATAGATTTTTAAAAAATTTGAACCAGTAGTTCCTGAGATTAGGGCGTTCTACCAAACAAACGCGTCAGTCCCTAAATATAGTACTATATTTAACGTCAATGTAATATAATATTAGTAATAAAACATTATTCCTTTAATATCGACTTCGCTCTAACGTTCAAATAAAAGCTAGTGAAGCAGAAGTCTGCGAGGTCAGCAGTTATTTAGTGGGAAGGAATTCTGAAGTATTGGCTATCTGAAGGAAATATCTAAGGAGAATTTATTACAGAGCTTACTATAAAAATATCTATAACAAAGTGACCACAAAATTAATTAATAATAATGTTTCATACATTATTATACAATTAGGTCTTATTTGAAAAAAAAGCGTATCGTATGTTTTTTGGATCGTATTTGCGAAATATATTTAGCTTGACTTCAATTCAATATAGAATTCAATTTCTTCAATAGAAGAGTAGGCAGCTAGAACCTAGTGTTAAGGTAATGCCTTCTATATTTTACGCCTAATTTTGATATTCATACAGAGCGGAGAAATGAAAATAATTTAAAACAAATTTGAACTCGTAACCTTCGTATGATTCTAAAGTAAAACACTGTCCCACTGCGTCAAATATATTTCATAACATCTACACATACATGTATAATATGTAAAAAAAAGTATTTCAAGAAAAAAGAGAGATTTTAATGTGTTATAAAAACTTTTAAAATATTACATTGATTAAATGCAACAATGATGCCTGTCGTGGCGTAGGTGCAGTAGGTTTGATTCCCACTACACGAAATGAAATATTTAATATTTTCATTTTCTTTGCTTAAATCGAAGAAGTGTCTTAATGGGAACGGAGTGTCTTAATACTAGGTTCCCTCTGTCTACCCTGTTATGTGAGAAACCAAGAAAGAGAAAAAAAGAAAATATATAAAACTTTTAAAATATTATTTACATCAATTCAAATATGTTTTATAATTTCTTCCTAACCATACTACGCCATTTATTCTCTTTAAAAGAAAATCAAAAAAGCCTTTTTTTCATAGAAAAATAACTACAAGTACTAAAAGTAAGCAATCATAAAAATGTTGCTTCACCCAGTCCAAGGTAAAAGGAAAGCTGTTTATTTATTATTTAATTATATTTTTATATAAAACCGTGTTCTTACAAATATCTTGAGAAAGGACGGAATACATAATTAGCTTAGAAATCCTTATTTAACAAGTTTTTATAGAAAAAACCGTTACTAGGTTAAGACGTGGCGAAGTTTTTTTACTAATTGCCTTATTTTAGAACCATTTTACTCAAGATTATACTTTTATTATATTCATAAACTTACAATGTTAAATATAAAATTATAAACTAGTCGTCGCCCGCAGCTTTACGTGCATGCATCAGAAAGCTCGTTTCTTTGTAACCAATAAGGGCAGTCGTGGCGCAGGAGTACAAAGTGTGACTGTAAAACCGACTAGTTGTGGGTTCGATCCCCACTCGAGGAGATTAAATATTTACTTAAATTTATATTTCCATTTCTTCGCTCTGGTGTCGATGCGAAACGCGACATTGAGTTTCGCCACTCAACACGCAATGCCTCCGGAAGTCGGCGGAAAGTGGGGAAAGGAGTGCCTTAGCATTAGGTTCCCTCTGCCTACCCTGTTTCAGCGTGAAGCTGAAAAAAAAGTAAAATCTTTCAATTTCAATATTAGATATGGTGTTAGTATCTATTTTGTACAAAATAGATTTTAATACAGTTTTCACTAACACACAGAAGGATTCCAGCAGAATTTAATAATGGATATTAAATTAGATACAATACATTAGCTTAGTACAAGAAAGTGAAGTCGCGAGAAACACTTGTTTTTTATAAAAATAACGAATGACGTCAGTACATTTACATCAAAGCCTTATGTAAATGGGAATGGACGTAATGCATTTCTTTCGAGGTCTTAGTAATTCATAAGAAAGTGCTCCCAAATAGGTACTTATAATGTCATAATTTTGTTTTTATACTTACAACTTCTTGTATTTACTTAGTGAACTCGGTTTAGTTCTTTGTTTTCTGGGCGTTCTGTACTTGGGCTAGGTTTTGTAGTGCTTGCTAGACAAATTGCGACGTTGAGTTTCGCCACTGAAGACATAATGTCTCGAATATTTGGCAAAAGTGGATTATATTATGCGGGAAATTGAAAACAATCCTATAATATACAAAATAGGGTATCTATTACAAATTAAATACCTACCCAGAAAAAAAATAATATTATTCATTAAATAATTATTTAGTTTTTTTTAGAAAATGTATTATAATCGAAACCCGCGCCTCTTGGACACCGCTCATACATTCTTATCAACCTACTTCGAAATTCTTATACGCTTGCTACAACTTATTTGTTTATATTATTAGCATCTTTGTAGGGAGATTTTTATAAATTCTCTCTAAATAGACGTAAATATCACAAAAAATATGACAAGGCAACAGAGAATACCATTTAAAAATAAAAAAAAATAATTAAATTAAATCAGCTTCACAATGTATCCCGCACACAGCAGGATAGACATAGTGTTAAGACATTCCATTGCTCACTTTCCAGCGAATTTTTCGAGGCGTTGCGTGTTGAGTGGCGGCACTTAACGTCGGGCTAAGTGAAGAATTATTAATAAATAATAATTAATTCCCTCGAATGGGGATCGAACCCACAACCGTCGAGTTACAAACATATCCTTGTGCCCATGCGCCTCAAAAAATAAAAAGTTTACTTTAGTTTTATCTAAAAAAAATACATGGACTAAATTAAATAACGTAGCAGTCAATCGAGACGATACTAACTTTTTGTATTACCATAGCACATAAAGTAAGGAAAAGACCAGTAAAAGACATAAAAAGGTAACACGACCCATAAAACCACTCAATATACTTAAAACGATTGTTCTTTTGCTTCATAAAAGGTAGAAAAGACTAGATTTATAAATTTTAGTCAAGATTCTTATAATATGGAAGAGGTCATCGTGACGCAGTGAGATAGAGTTCGACTATAAATGCGATTGTGGGTTCGATTCCCACTCATGGTAATTAGTTATTATATATTAATATTTTCATTTCAAAAGCGCGGCATTCAGTTCCGCAACTCAACACGCAATGCCTCGAAAATTCAGCAAAAAGCGGAGAACGGATTGTTTTAACGCTTGGTTCCTGTCCTACCCATATCCTGCTATATACGGGATACAGCGTGAAGTTAAAAAATCAATTTGCCCAACTACGGTTCCTGTTTAATTCATTGATTACTGAATATTTCAAATTGGGTTGGAAAGTGGAAAAGGAATGATAGCGTTAAAATTTACTTAATCTAGGTTCTCCGTCCCTACCCTACTATTAGACAAACTTAGGCATAAAAAGGCACAGTTTTTAATATTAAACTCAAATTTACCAGCATTTCCCTATATAATATATGAAGATTAAAAATTTAATTATTATAAAGACCCAAGTCTCTCCCAGGGAGACACTTAAAAATCCCTATTTTCATACTTTCATAGATGCTACATTTTACGCTCATATTACATTGGTAATCTTTCCACTACCTCAATATACAGTTCAGCGTAAGCCTCCCGTCATATTACTAAAAGTAAGCTAATATTAATTATATTTTTGATAGGCTTTTTTAGTATAAAAATTTTGGGTACGAAATATTTACAGTAGCTGGCACTAGACGTCTACAGTTTATTTCTTCAAATTAATTTCAATTTCACGCTTTATCCCGCATATATCAGGATAGGTATAGTGTCAAGATAATTTCTGCGTGTTTAGTCCGAATTCAAGACATTGCGTGTGGAGTGGCAATTTAGTGGGGAATTTCAGTTTTGCCCAAGTGGGAGTCAAACCCACAACCATAATACGTCTGCCATACGTTGTCCCACACTGCCAGAACTACATAGCCTACGGCGCTGAAATTTTGCATTTTATAGAGTGTAGAAAAGTACCAAGAAAGAATTTTCCGAAATTAATTCCAGAATGGGAAATAACTGGATTTATAGTCAGTCAAATTTTCACATTTTTTTAGCTTCCTGCTGTACCCAGCATATGGCAGGGTAGGCAGAGGGAACCTAGTGTTAAAACACCCCGTTCCGCATGTTCCGACAAATTTTTGAGTGGCGAAACACAACTGCGCGCTTTTGCATCGACACCAGAGCGAAGAAGTGAAAATAATAATAAATAATTAGTCATTTCCCCTAGACTACATCAAACCCACAACCGCCGTGCTACACTGACACGCTTGTACGCTTCATATCTCTTATTTTTTTCTCGTCGTAAAAAGAAAAAAGTAACACCCGCTTCCGCCGTTACAGTGTTACAGTTACCTCAAACGGGCTTAGTGCTTGCATGCGTACCAAATCCGGGTACGCGAGCACGTCGTAAAATACTGTCTTTTCACTCACAACCTATATGCTATATGAATATGAAATATACGTTTACTGCTGTCGTATACTGTTTCTATGGAAATTATGTTTTACATGACTATGTTGCTGTTTTTTTTACTTACTTTCTTAGTTTTACGTTGTATTCCTAGCGGGGTATTTAGAAAGAACGGAACGCAAAACGCTACGGTCTCTACATATCACTTTCGCCTCGGCCACTGTCATCGACCTCTTCCTACATGCCTACTGGGGGGTCTTCATGCTTTTACATGACCTTCTTCCAGTATCTTAGATACTGTGTTTTCAAAGGTGCCGCCGTGGTCTCCTTCTACCTCTCTTACCGCTCACTTTTCCATCATAAATCTTTTTTGTCATTCTTTCGTCGACGTCGGTTCGCTTGACGCGCCCAAACCAGCTGAGCTCGTTATTCTTCATTATCAAATCTATGTTGCTAGTTAATAAAGTATACAAATATTTAAAATTGAAATAAAATCTTTATAAATGCATATACATTCACAATCACATATTTCAATACTAATAGTAGTTGTTATCCTGTGGTTTCCCGTTCCAGTTGAAATTTTCAGAAATCTCGTTTTAGTGCTTCCCCATACTCTCTAGTTAAACATCAAATTTCGACTTTATAAGTGCAAACAGTCACTCAGTAACGGAGGAGCCGTTGAAAAAAATTTGTATCGAATTTATTGATAAAGACTTAGGCATATTACATCCTAACTAGCAGTTAGAATGTGCTAAGCACAACGTTTAGATTTTTTGTCAGTAGCTTCACGTTGTATCCCGCATAGGATTAAGGCAGAGGGAACCTGAGTAACTAGTGTGTAGCCACCCTGGACCCATTAAGGCACTTAAATTTCCAACTTTATTCTGAATTCTTGAGGCATTGCCTTTTGGGTGGTGGAACTTGTTAAAAGATCAAGGAAATGAAAATATTAAATATTCCATTCCCCCGAATGGAAATCAAACCCAACAACAGTTTACAGTCGCATTCTTGCCACTGCCCTACAACAGTCTGAACAGTTTAGTTATTTTTTTTTATGGAAAAGACTAGGTAAACGAGCGTTCAGGTCACCTGATGGTAAGTGATCACCGCCGCCCACGACCCCGTGCAACACTAGAGGAGCTACAGGTGCGTTGCGGGCCTTTAAGGTGGATTGGGCGCCGGAGCCCGGCATTACCTGATGCGAAACGCAGTGGCATAAAGCTACTACTTCACGCCGGTTTTAAATGCCGGGGGTGGTAATAATCCGGTCGAGTCTGCCCATGCGTGTTGCCATTGCTGGCGACGTGACTCTACCACACGTACTTTAGTCGCCTCTTACGACAACACCAGTACCAGGATGATCTCATTCTAGGCCGGGATCACACAGCGATCATTATTAGATTATATCAGTTATTTCACCACAGGTAAAGCCACAAATAAAAGCTAGTAGTAAATATATACGATTATATTTTTGTAGTTAGACAAAGTGTACAAGAGTTTTTACTTATCACAAGAGTCGTTGTAAGAGATTTTTTCCCCCAAAACGATGTTAATACAAGGTTTGTTAATGATGTCAAGTAAAGAGTTCCTGAAAATGGAACAGTGTTGTTAGAATCGCGTGAAAATCACGATATAATGATGTCGGCAAGTACATGACGAGATTTGAAGGATTAAATTAAATTATTTTTACACTAAAAATAATTTAGTATGTTGTGCTGGAAACCAGTCGTGGGACAAAGGCTCAAGTGTACTACTGTAAGGGAGATAGGTCGTGGGTTCCATTCCCACTGCGCTAAAGCGCGGCGTTGAGTTCCGCCACTAGACACGCGGCGTGAAGCTAAAAACAAATAATATGAGTGGGGAACGCAGTGTCTTAAAACTGAAGGACTTACAAGTACTTTCTATAAAAAAAGCAGCGAACATTTATTACAAAAAAGAAAAAGATTAAAATAAATAACTAAGCTTATTCAAAATCCTCTCCAACATAAAAATCTTATAAGCAGTTTTTGAATTTGTTACATATTTTATAAAAAAAATCAGATGAATAATCTATAGCACAACGACAATTCATATAAAACATTATTATAACTTATCTATACCTAATCTAATCAAAAATCTTCACGCTGTACGAAACACACAGCAGGGTAGGCAGAGGGAAGCTAGAGTTAAGACTCTCCGTTCCCCACTTTCTGATAAATTCCGGAGGCATTGCGTGTTGAGCGGCAGAACTCAACGCCGCGCTTAGTCTCGAAACCAGAGCGAAGAAATGGAAGTATAAATTTAAGTAAATATTTCATCTCCTCGAGTGGGGATCGAACCCACAACCAGGCGATTTTACAGTCACACTTTGCCTCTACGCCACGACTGGCCTCTATTATACCTACATATATATATTTGAACACTTATTATAAAATTTTCTCCAAAACATTTTCTAAGTAAAACAATCTTATACACGCAAAATAAAGTACTAAATAACAATTAAGATATTAAAAAACCTCCCAAGGAGCCGCAAAACGTAAAGTTTATAACGAGTACAATTTGTCATGTTTACTTCTCTGTAAGAGATAACAAGCTTGGGTATGAACTTTTATTTGCTTTCTGATATAGAAAGTTTTCTGCTGTTGTGTTTTTTATCTATATCTATCTTTTTATAAGTTCTAATTATCTAAAAAAAATTAAATTAAATTAAATTAAAATCAGCTTCACGCTGTATCACGCACACAGCAGGGTAGGCAGAGGTAACCTAGTGTTGAGACACTCCGTTCCCCACTTTCTGCCGAATTCTGGAGGCATTGCGTGTTGAATGGCAGAACTCAACGCCGCGCTTAGCCTCGACATCAGAGCGAAGAAATGTAAATATAACTAATTAAATTATCTTTATTTATAAATATATATATATATTGAGGCTAACCATGGCGCAGTGGCACACGCGTGTGACTAGATGCGGCAGGTTGTGGTTTCCATTCCAGTGGAAATCATGGCCTGACCTCCAAGCGACGAGTTACGCCGGCGACGGCGTTGGTTTCCGCCACTTTCCGGTCACCGCCAATTTTTAAGGTATTCTCTGCCTAAGTCCGAAATTCTCGCTATGAGACATAATAAAAGTAAAAACTATTGTATAAAACTACATTTTAGGTTATCAATAATTTTATTCACAATTCTAAACAGATTAACAAGATAAATCAATAAATAAAACTTATGTATACTTATATACAAACAAACATTACTACAAAAACATGGGAACAACTAAAACATTGTGGTAAACTCAATTAGGAAATTAAAAATCAAGATGGAACCCGAACCCAAAACGGACTCGCTTCTGTCTGTCTATGAGAGTACTGGTCATTAATCGAATTACACGAACTTCGTTATGTGGTTCGTGGAACAAAAGGTCCCTCTGATACGTGAAGCCACCGCAACGTTGGGAATCCACGAAAATTTTCAACTCAGAACCATTTTCATAGCCTTTACTAAGTGCCAGACCAACTGTGGCCGGACTACTATTGTAATTATCGTTCACTATCGTCGCAATCCGTAAATTTGGAGTAAATTGCTTGTAAAGACACACTTGGAAACCGATTCTACTGATTGTAGAAGACAGTGTGAACGACGCCCGCTCGTATCTCCCGCTGACTGACAAATCTGGTGATAAGGGATGCGATAAAGGCTTTAAACCGAATTCGGTGCCAACACTGAACTCCGGAGTCACTTTATACATCCACTGGGTAACTAATTTTAACGTATTAGGGTCGACATCTTTCATGGAACACGATAGAGAGCTAATGGACTTTTTGCCATCTTTCTCAATAATAATTTCAGTTTCGGATGAGATTAGATCCTTTATTTTAGACATCAATCGTATCTCGTAATCCTCCATGGTCTCCTTATAAGTAGCCATAGCTGAACCCGAAGAATCAATCAACAAGCCATCTTCAACATTTTTGGCGTCCATTTCCTTGTGTATGAAATGCGTGAAAGACTTGTATGATTCATTCATTTTTGCAAGATTATAATTTTGTACGAGTTTCACTTTATCATATATTTCTCTGAGAACGACCATTTTAGCACCAACGAAACACTTTGGGAAAATACTTTTGGCCTCAGCGTGTACATCACTCAGCCTTGTCAACGCTTGTGTAGTCTTATCAGGAGTAATCACTATTATCTCTTTCTTTTTTGGCAACAGCCTCTGCAGGGTCGAAATGAAATTGCTGACCTCCTCTTTGATGACGGACTCGTTTATATCCATTAGAAAAGTATTTATTATTTGTTATCGTATTTTCAATTTATTAAATAACAGGTCTAACGTCATTGGCCTGTCTACGAATATTTTTAACCGCACTCTCGACGTGTGGCCAGACACACGCCGCAAGAAGTCTGATTATATTTAGTATGTAATTAATACTCACTTCCCACGATATTATTGTACAATATATTATATTTGTGACATACTTACGGATTTGCATTTTTTTTTTATTTTAATTCTTATTTACACTACAGACTTATGGTCCGTAACCTTTTTGTTATTATTACATTTCTTTAATTTTTTTTCTGTAAATATTACTTAGAACTAGACTTATTTTATTACATACATATATCTCTATATTTACATAATATCTGCTTAAGAAAGTCCAGCTATTAATTTATATTTGTAATTATATATTTTATATTTAGCTAAAAAAAAATATCATTGACAATTTTTTTAATCGATTTTGTTACTGAAAAGAACACCTTTTCTATATATTATATGCTTTATGCTATCAGCTATTCGTATATAACAGTAAATAGATGAAATAAGGAATTATCGCGTTGTTTTATATTTTTGAATATTGCCTGTCTATATTTATGTAGCCGTAGTAACGCATGGTAGTTGTGGATTCGATTATTACTCAGGGGAATGAAATATTCAATATTATCATATCCTCGCTCTGATAGAAAAGTAAAGTGCGGCGTTGAATTTCATCACACACACAAAGACTCCAGAATGCGGAAAATGAGGAACGGAAGTGTCATAATGCGAAGGAAGTGTCTTAACACTAGGTTCCCAGGTTCCCTATGGCTGATTCTGTAGGATACAAAACAGTAAAACATCAACAACATAGTTAAATTGGAGTATTACTCTCAATAGCCACACATCCACTGTACCACACAATGATAATGTATGTACCTATATCCACAATTTAATTAAATTTCAGTGCTTTCAATGAAGACCGAATTTTCGTACATAATCTTGTATTCGATGTGAAAATCGATACATGTAATTAAAATCGAGCAATTTTGTTTAAATTCAATATATTTAATCCATTAAATCGATTACAGTTTAAAACAAAACAAACGCCTCTTTAAATATACGATATTAGCATTTTTTTAAAGTAAAATATACCTACTATATACCATAGAAACGTACAGGTAAATATGACGAATAGTGTAAGTTCGAATTAATTTACCTTGTTTTTCCCGACTGCTAAGGAAGGGTTATGTTTTTCGCGCGTATCTTGTATGTATGTAATATTCTTTATTACCTCGTATCTCCAGAACCGCTGAACGGATTTACATATTTGAGGTATCGTTAGATTCGTATTAGCAGCCCAAGTGTTCTTAAATAGGTGACGTTATTAAAAAATAATCATGGCGGCTGTGGGACGCCATTGGACTTAGTGAAAAAAAAATTTTTCGTTCCGAACAC
>JAATLQ010034222.1:0-21604 GCA_013421005.1 Heliconius erato x Heliconius himera
GTAACACTCACCTATGCAGTTCCTTGGTCCAGCACTGAAAGGAACGAAAGCAAATGGATGCATTGGCTCAAAGAATCTCTCAGGTATGAATTTTTCTGGTTCTGTGTAAGTTCTAGGATTTCTGGCAGCGGCATTGTAGAAAACAATTACAGACGTTCCAGCAGGAGCTACTCGACCATCTTAAACAACAATAGAACAATTAACATTAATGTGTTTTTTTTTCAATAATTTATATATATATTATTGGCAGCTCCACACGCAATCGAGAATTCGGCAGAAAATAGAGAATGGAGTGTCTTAACACTAGGTTTCCTTTGCCTATCCTGTTGTGTCCGGTATATAGCGTGAAGCTGATTTATTTCGATTTATTGGAGGCCAGTTGCGGCGTAGGGCGACTGTAAACGTGATAGTTTATGGGTTCGATTCCCACTCGAGAAACAAAGGCTGCGTTGAGTTTCGCCACTCATGCAACGCATCAATAAGTTAGCAAACAGTGAGAAAGTGTTTTAATGGGAACGAAGTGTCTTAGCAGTAGGTTCCCAGATTCTTTTTGCCTTGCTATATGTGGGATACAGGGCGAAGCTAAACAAAATATATAAGTATATTTTTGGTTACGGTTGAAATAATATACAAGAAAAAAATACCGTTAGTAAAATTGCTAATTGTATTTAAGATAAAATCAATTACTTTTTGTATGTAAATACTAACCAGATAACTTTAAGTCATTTTTTAGGTGTCTCCCAATTCTGGGAACTGTAGGAATGAACCTTATAGTCTCCTTAATGAATGCTTCAAGGTATTTCATGTCATTTAAATCTTGTGTAGTCGCTTGTCTGTTGAATTCTTTTCCAAATATGGCTTTCTGTTCATCTAGAACTTTCTGTTGCTTATCTGGGTACAATGACATCAGGTACATTGCGTTGCACATCGTCATTGATGACGTCATATGCCCCTAAAATAGATAAAATGTAGTTTATAAAAAATATACACAGGTATGCTATGTAAATAACGTTATAATGAAGAAGTAGATTAATTTTAAAACAAGTTAAAAAATATTATATCATTAATTATGAATTAAAAAACTTCGCGAATTCGCAATGAAGAGATACACAGAATGGCAGGTACTAGCGAGAATGTGACGGTGAGAATAAAGAAGAACGAGCTTAGCTGGTTTGGGCATGTAGAACGAATGAGTGATGAAAGAAGGGCAATAAACATTTATGATGGAAACGTGAGAGGTAAAAGAGGTAGGGTGAGTCCTCAGTTGACCTTCGAAAACATAGTATTTAAGATACTGGAGGAAGATCACGTATAAAGCATGAGGGCATGTATGAAGAGGTTGATGACAGTGGACGAGGCGAAAGAGATATGTAGAAACCATAGCGTTTAGCGCTCCGTTCTCTCTGACTACCCTGATAGGGATAAAGCGTGAAACTAGTAGTAGTAGTAATGAAGTAAAAAACTGAATACGTTCTGTCTATAGAATGAGAAAAGACCATGAATTAAAAGTAAATAGTGATAAATAAAAAAAAATCACAGTAAATAAGGATAATGTTATTTCTTCATTAATGTTTTCATCCTTCATAGGATCACCGTTAGGCGATATGCTTAATATAAGTCTATCCAACAAGCATCCCCCAGCAAGTTTGTCTTCAATGAAGGTATCATAGTTCATGTCGATGTTCTTATTGTCGTTCTTTGTTTCTTCTATTATTTTGTTTAAGAATTTTCTTCTTTGTGCAATTATCTGTAATATGTAAATATTATCAAAAAATGGCAAATATAATACTGCAACACATTAATACATAGTTGATACCCACGTCTGCACTGTTTTGTCTGATATCTTTAATTATATTCTGCATTTTAGTGTGCAATGGAGTCAATCTTACTAAATATTTATTATTTCTCCAGTAGGAGAAGTAATTATATGTTATGATCTTAATCATTCTGTAAGGGAAAAAAAAAGAAAATATTATTATAGTAAACACTTATCGAATAATGTACACTACTTTTACAATATTTTACTCACTCTCTGCTGGATTTAACATATGGGTGCTCACGATTTTTAAGATAATTCATATGAACTCCAAACAGGTTAACTGAAATTATAATGTTTTTTTTTAATCATCCTTTTATCAGCTTCACGATGTATAACGCACACAGCAGGGTATGTAGAGTAAACCTAGTGTTAAGACATTACGTTCCGCATTTTCCGCCAAATTCCGGGGGTGTTGTGTGGCGGAACTCAAGATCGCACTTTGCCTCGACATCAGAGCGAAGAAATGATAATATAAATGTAAATGAATAGTTTAATTTCCCGAGTGGGGATCGAACCCACGAGCAGTCGGGTTTACAGTCACACATTTGAGCCCCTACCTAGAATGTACCTGCTTCATACAATTTATACTATTAACACAGGTATGGTTAAAGGATGATACTTACCGCTTAACATATCGAGCGTGTATGGTTTCAAATATGTGTATATATTGACGGGATTCTTGCCTTCATAAGAATCTATGATCTCAAAGAGCGGGTCAATATGTTTACTAAAGTCATCAGCAGCTCGGTTCAAACTTTTAAAGTGAAAACTTGGTGTCATTAGTTTTCTTATTGATTTCCATTTTTCTCCTAAAATGTTGATATATAAATAATAAATGATTTAATTCTTTTTTCAAGTGCATGTATTATTTATTTACCCAATACTAAACAAGGGTCTATGGGTGACAGGTAAAAGGAGTGGGGCACCATGTAAGCTACTCTTTGTTCCGAATTTTTTTCAGAATCGAGTATTAGGTATTTTTTTAATTGCCAATATCTCGGAAATAGAAAGAATACAGTGCATACTATATATAGGAGTATAATTAATTAGAAATGAGTTCCTATATTAATTTATTCATCTATTCAATTTGGACTCATTTACTTTTACTCAGATACACAACACACGTAATATATCTGATATAAGAGACAAGTATATGTGAGATACAGGGTAAAGCTCTTTTATTCTGAATTAACTTTTCTTAGTTAGTAAAAAGTCGGGCAAAAAATTCAGTCAATTTGTTGTTAAGTAAAAATATAAAACAAAATAATTAATTATGATAGAATATTTTAAAAGATTAGTTTTGGTTAAAATTAAATAAATTATATTGTATAATATTTTTCATTTTTTAAACTTATCCTAATTATTATTAATTATATTTTTTTGCTTCTAAAATATAGGAAAAATAAAAAAAAAACCGGTCAAGTGCAAGTCGGACTCGCCCATGGAGGATTCCGTACCGATTTCAGGATTGTAGGTCAATATAAATATATAAGATAGGTGAAATATAAATTAAAAAATTGACAAACTTAAGTTTGCGGGCGAATGCACTCATTTTGTATTAAATGAAATACAGTTATAAGTTTGTAATGATTTTTTTCTATGAAATATTAATAAATTTTCAATTTTCAGATTTTGTTCATTTCTTGTCAAATTTTTACTGATGAAGTTATGTCGAGTACTTTTGAAGTGGCATATTTCCCAATATGCGTCGACGGCGCACCACAACATAATATGATAACGCGAGCTTCGTTTGTCTGCCAATGACGATCACAACCTATTTTGTTATTTTTGTTCTAACACAATTGTAAACGGCAAACGTTCACAATAATGTATTCAGTTTATTTTGCAAATTACTCAATATCATTGAAAAGATTATATGGTCTATTTATACTGTAAAATAATTAGTTTGGTGTTTCAAATATATTTAGTAGCATAAAAAGAGAGAAATATCACAAATTGAAAAACTCAACAGAGCTTTAAACGTAAACATATAAAAGTATGTTTAAAAACTTACTAAAAGATGTGTTTATACGTTTAAAGCTTTAACTTTCTAATTTGTGATATTTCTCTCTTGTGTAATAATTTACCTTCAGAAGTAGAAACAGAGCAGCCGAAGAATGGAGTCATGGATGCATTTCTCTCTAGAGATTTTGAAAGTTCAAAATTGTCATTTAGAAGAATCTAAAAAAAGAGATCTTTGGTAAAGTTTTAATCATTTACAAGTAAACATAAGTTGTGATTTAAGTTGTGTACAAATATAATAAGTAATTTGATGATTAATTACAAATATTCAATTATTTCTTAATAGATGGTTAGTAAAAATTTTAAAATATTTCTCAAGATATTATTTAATATATCACCTTAATATCTTCAGGTTCACAAAGCAAGAGCCAGTCCTCGGATCCAACAGACAGACGGAAATTTTGTTTTCCGTGTTTTTCCCACATTTTAATTAATATTAAAGAAGCTTCTACAAAAAATTATAATGTTCGTTGACTATTGGTTTTACAGCTTTAATCCTAGATCCTACTTTGGACCTTAATTTCATAAATAAATTTACAGATCATAGGGGGTGTATAATTTTATTTAAGAAATTTTAATTTTATCACATTTCTTAAACTAATTCAATTTGTTTTATTACTATATTCCATACTTTATCGTTTAATGTTGGTAGCTAATTAGATTGTGTAAACGGTTTCCAAGAGGCGTGGGATCAAATCCCGCTACGTTTGAAATTTTTATAACACATGACATACATGAAAGAGATAATTTTAAGTAATCATACACACTTAGGAAAGAAAATATATTTTTTGGAAATAAATTAAAATTATAACGTAGCGTGATTTGAACCTGCGCGTCGTGAAAATAACTTCTAATATAGTATTTTTCTTATGCCTTCAAGTGTAGAATAACACTATAAAAATGTAAATAATATTTATAAATATCATTCTATGTCGTCTGACATGATAATTCTAAGTAAGCAATTATTATCTTTTAATATCTTTTTATATATTTTTTTTGTATAAGAATATACTCACTACAGGGATGCTAGCAATATAAAAAAAAATATTTGTAAAAACAAACACCCCGACTGCATAAAGCTAAAAAAAAATAAACAAGCCCAATAGTTTATTAGGATTAACAGTTGGGACCTCTTTCAATTATACGGGGTTCCTGGTAAAGATTTTATTGATTAAAGAATCACTTATAGGTCCCGACTGTTAATCCTCATAAACTATTGGGCTTGTTTATTTTTTTTTAGTTTTATGCAGTCGGGGTTTTTGTTTTTACAAATATTTTTTTATTTTTCACTTTTTTGTTAGGATTTATTAAAATAATGATAATCATGATATACCTTTTTGAAATCCTCGTATTAAGTTCGTGAATTTGATACCCATATTGTGGTATTCGAAACGAAAAAATTTTTTTTCACTAAGTCCAATGGGATCCTACAGCTGTCATGATTATTTTTTTTAACGTCCTATCTAAGAACACTTGGGCTGCTAATACGAATCTAACGATACCTCAATTGTGTAAATCCGTTCAGAGGTTGTGGAGATATGAGGTAATAAAGAATATTACATACATACAAGATACGGGCGAAAAACATACCCTTCCTACCCTTCCTTAGCAGTCGGGAATAATCTACGATGTACCTTGATAATAACGTATACCTTAGTAATCACAGCGCTTGGACGTTTTACAAAAGGTGCGGGGTTAAATTCCGCTGTCTTAAATTTTTTATAGCTTTTCTAAAAAAGTATATTAAACATATTAAAAATTATTACCGTCTGCATCGAATCCGATATCAAAGCCATTCCCGATCAAAGGTAAGGGTGTATCACCGGGAAATTCTGAAAGCTTTTTCCATCTGTACCCACGTTTCTTGACAAAATCTTGGATCAATATTAAAGATATAACAACTAACACTAACAATAAGAAAAACATTTTTATAAAATTAAAAACACAAAATTTACTGGATATGTGTGAAAGTTCAACTTTAAAATCATGTGCTTGGAACACGTCTGAGCTCGCAATATATATGTTTTGCTATCGAGCCTTATCGAATTACTATAAGAATTGTTTAGAGACGCGCTAACCTTATATTTGCGGTGCCTTTATTTTATTACGTGGTATAATAAAAGCACGCTACCCTGACCACTATTTTCTCAATTGGAGTACCTTTATTATAAAAAATAAAATTGAATTAAATCAGCTTCACGCTGTATCCTGCACACATCTGGGTAAGCAGAGGGAACATAGTGATAGTGCACTCCGTTCCCCACTTTCTGCCGAATTTTATTGCCGCCGAATTGCGTGTTAAATGGCGAAACTCACCGCCGGGCCTTTGCCTTAGTGCCGGAGCGAAGGAATGAAGATATTTAGAAATAATAATTCATTCCCTCGAGTGGGGATCGAATCCACAACCGTCGCGTTTAAGTCACACGTTTGTGCCTCTGGGCCACTACGGCCTCAATTATAAACTATTAAAATAGCAATGTAAAATACTTTTATAAATCAGCTTCACGCTGTATCTTGCACACAGCAGGGTAGGCAGAGGGAATTTAGTGTTAAGACACTCCGTTCCCCATTTTCTGCCGAAATCTGGAGGCATTGCGTGTTGAGTGGCAGAACTCAACGCCGCGCTTTGCCTCGAGACCAGAGCGAAGAAATGGAAATGTACGTTTAAGTAAATATTTCATCTCCTCGAGTGGGGATCGCATCCACAACCAGTCGGTTTCACAGTCACACTTTGTGCCTCTGCGACTGGCCTCTTGACTGATTAAATATTGAATATTTTTTTCATTTTAAATCATTAAATAAATATAAGAAAAACATATTTAGTTTATTTAAGTAATTTCTTAATTTTTATTATCTTTATATATTACTAGCGGCCCATTCGCGGCTTCGCTCGCATACCACTTATAATTGTTTTATTATCCTGCAGTTTCCATAAGATAATTAATATAAATTAAATAATTAATATAATTTATACATTCAATAATTTTGAGAAACTACAGGCACTAAGTCAGGACTCATGCCTATACTTGCGGCCGTAAACGGAGCGTTGAATTATTTAAAATTTATATTTTTTCAAAAAGTATACGTTCAAATTACATGCTATAAAAGGCAAAGCATTTCTTCATAAAAAAACCTTGATGATGGAATAACTTTCGCTCGTAAGTTTCAATATCTTTATCAAATAAAAAACGTTGAAATATCACTTTGCAATTTTCAATTATTTTTTTTATCACAAAATATCTTATTGTGACTTATTTGTAAGAGATAGATGTATATCTCGTATCACGGTCTTTTTTTAAAAACCAATAATACTGACATATATGTTACTATATTTGCAGCGCACGCGCTTAAAGCAATTCGATGGCGTTCATTATTATGGTTATTTCGTTGTTTAAGGCTAACTATATATACACCATTATAATATTATATATAGCCTATAGCACTTCTGAAAAACGTAGCTTTCAAACAAAACCAAAAATAAGTAAATCGGACCAGTAGATCCAGAGATCTTAGCGTTTAAAAAAACAAACAAACAAACTCTTCCTCTTTATTATATTAGTATATAAAAGCCGAAAATTATCTTTATTAATTTTCCTTGATGATGAAATAACTTTCGATCGTAAGTTTTCAATATAAATGTATTTTCAATAGTATAGATAAACATTAAATAAAAAGCAGCGGCGACGTTTTCTTAAAACAACAAACTTTGCAAATTATTGCTTAGCAACGGTCGGTTGTTATTAACATGGCAGAATAAATTGCATGTCAAATTAGAAAGTATTTTAATATATTTAGAATATGTGTGGAATGTAATGTTATATAGCCTATAGCACTTCTGAAGAATCCAGCTTTCATACAAAACAAAAACAAAGTAAATCCGAGCAGTAGATCCAGAGATCTTAGCGTTTAAGCAAACAAACAAACAAACAAACTCTTCCCCTTTATTATATTAGTATAGATATCTTATTTACAGCTTATGTATTTATTGTTCGTAATGTATATTAACAACAGTGCCAGTAGTAATACAAATGATGATTCATTTCACCAATGTGATTCAAGCGCTTGATTGTAGTTTTTATAGCATTTCTGATCCTCTGAGTTATCTCCTTAAAAACAAGTTAGATAATTATACCAAAAAATTTAATGTTGTGCATATCAACGCGTAGAGTATACCAGCCCATTACCCAGATTTGCTTGACTCATTTGATGTTTTACTGGTTGTGCGCCATCCTTACTAGATCTCGTGATCGTCTCATCAACGGAACGTGTGGTAAGTTTTGGATAAATATCAGCTGATGCATTTTTGTATCATGACCTCAATTACCTGTCATAAAAAATACGTCCACCGAAACTAAAGCCGACGGTTGTGAATTATCACAATGATAATTATAAAAATTAAACATCTCTCATCATCTAGGTATAGGAGGCCGGCGCACTAATGATGGAGATATCTTAAACAACTGCACGGATTTAAACGCCCTGTACAATTTTTTTACTACTGTCAATATAATCTCTGACAGTAATAAAATAAAAACACTTCATTCTTTATCATTACAGTCCAATCCCGCATCCAAATCCTTCCACTTCTGGCCTATTACAAAAACGGAGGTAGGGAAGTACTTGCTTGCAATCAAATCCGATGCTACTGGTTTTGATAGCATAAGCCGACGTATGATTCTCCTAACACTTAACTTAATTCTTCCTGTCCTGTGCCATATTTTTAACTTCTCCTTATCCTATAACGAATTTCCTGATGTTTGGCACCATGCCCTTGTAATCCCTATCCTTAAAGCATCTAAACCAACATCTTTCTCTATCGTCCTATTTCTATGATACCCGCTTTTAACACGGTAGATTTTGATATTTTATTAGCAATTTTAAAAACGATTAATTTCTCCTCGAAAGCTACTGAATGGTTTTCCTCTTATCTACACGGACGGACACAAAGCATGAAGCTTGACGGAAAGCATTCGTCGTAATGTGCTATCTGTCCCGTAAAGTCGTGTGCTCTCTCCCTTACTCTTTTCCATTTTCATTAACACTCTCACTCAACATATATCGTCATCTTACCACCTTTAGGTCGATGACTTACAAATATATACAACTGTAGCTGTAAGCAACATCTCCAGTGCGATTAGTAAACTTAATTTCGACTTACAAGCAATTAGCAACTGGAGTAAATCGTTTGGGCTCTGTATCAATCCTAATAAGTCTCAGGTGCGTATATTTGGTAACTCTAAGCAACTATCTAAATTACGTTCTCCTCTCCCCCTAATTATATTTGATAATGTTTCTTCGGAGGTTAGTGAGAGTGTTAAGAATTTGGGACTCAGGATGGATAGTGCATTTTGCTGGTCGCCTCACGTGTCTGAGCTTAGTCGTAAGATTTTCTGTACTAAGACCAAAATATCTTTGGCCCATGCTCTCCTTCTACCTATTTTAGACTATGCTGATTCTTCCTTCTTAGATCTGTCTCAAGAACTACTGTGTAAGCTCGAAGGGCTGGAATTTTTTATAATAAGGTTTATTTTTGGGTTGAGAATACATGACCATATGTCGCAGTACCGTAGCCAACTTAAATGGTTGTCAATAGAACATAGGCGTCATTTGTTATTTGTTAGTGTTAGGGCATCCTAACACTCCTTTACACCATCCTCTACAATCCTGTTACTCCGTCATATCTCAAGGATCGTTTTAAGTTTTTGGGGTCTGACACTCTCTATTTCCACACTCTTCGCTCCCGTTTTAACCATATTCTTGAAATTCTTTTGTGCCGAACGAAAACTACAGTGATTCTTTCACTGTTAAAACAGTGAAGCTATGGAATGGGCTGCAAATTGAAGTAAGACGATCCCAGACTCCAGCTCTCCAATTGCCTGTAAGGAATTGCTTTTAGTGATAAGTGATAATTGTTGTTATGAACTATATGTTTTATTATTATTAGTGCAATAAAGTATTATTATTATTATTTACAAGATAATTTGTATTCATCGCCTGTACATTTTGTCCCAGTCAATTCCTCGGGTTTTTATGTTGAAAATTGTATGAAAATATCTATCTCTCTGTTTTTGGTGCATATAATTTTTATGCAATTTGAATATTTTGTTAAAAATTATGTATTGTATCTTAAAATGTATTTCATTATTTTTCTCATTATTATTGTTATCATTTCCTTAAAGTGTCGATTACTATATTTATATTCCATATAGTTTTGCAATTATTATAGGCACGCATATTGTAACTGAACAGCTTTAATAGGTCGAGATCCCATTGCTTAAATCTGTATGGATTTGCACAAAAAAATTGAGCCTTTAAATACTAACCTGGAACTCGCCGAATAATCTGGGAATTACTAAATTGTGTTTTGGCTCTGGTATTAGGTTTAGTGGTATTTTTATGTGGCGTTGCTTCCGTCCTTTTATTAAATATAAAAAAAGGACGGCAAAAGACCAGCAAGTTCTGTATTAATGTATTGGCATTGAGTAGCTGTGGGGCATTAGTGTTGATTACTTATTTTGAATATTTTTCTTTAATTTCGTTAACATTTTAAATATAAATTGATATTATCTGGATAGGTTCCTTAATTACTGAGATAAAGTCATGGCTATTATTTCTTTGTAATATTTGAATCTTTTACTTGGTACAAGAAAGAAAATTATTTTTAGATTTACGTAATAGTTAATTTTGCCATATTTAAGGATTTATGAAAAAAGGAAATAACAAAAACACTTTTACTAAATTAATATTTATTTATAAAACTAGTTTAATATAGAATGTCATGATGATGAATAAAATGTAAATCATTACATCAGTTTTAATAAGAAAATTATCTATACAATTAATTGATTGGTTTTAATGAGCAGTCGATATTAACCTTATGTGAACATCTTCATTTGTGGTTATCACAAATATTTACAAAATTGTACCGGCTCTAACTCGGTCATATCAGACGGTATTGCTTACATATTTATTCATCTATAATATTGTAAGCACTTTTACACTAAGGATTATATACAAATAATAAAGACCTAAAAGAGTATAAGTTAAGTACAATATATATGTTAAGTCCTTTAATGTCCTTGTAAAAGAATCAAAGCTGTTAAGATATACTAAAATTAAAGTAAATAAAAATCTTATGTCAATATTATTGAAATAGTATATTCAATAATTACTATATTAATAAAACAATATATAATAAATCGATTATGCCCCATTGTATGAGAAGCGGGTAAGGTTAACCATCGACTATCGACATATGTTTTGTTTTAAACAATTTAAGACATTAATAAATGCTTTAAATAACTGTAAAATATATTTTATTATAAGTACTTACTCTTTTACGTCTTTACGTTAAATTGATACACGCACATTACATCAAATTGAAATTAAACATTATAATCACTATCATAAAAACTAAGTTATAGATGTAATTGGTGATGTGTCGGATATCCGAAGGAGCAGAAAGTTACTTAACTGTTTTGGCAGATCTTCCACGGATCTTTTGCCTCATTAATTCAAAATACATATTCTCTGAACAACGTTTAGGTACGAATTATAAACAGAACTTTTTATTCTTGTTAACGTTTAAATTACCGATCAGCTGACATTACTTTGTATGAAAAAATTTAAGATAGTGCTAAAACGTTCGATCCGGCACATCACTAAATGCTAGCGCATTTACATAAAAAAAATTGATTACAAGAAATAATATACAAATTTTAACAAGAATAACATAATAATACAGAATTTACAAAAATATTAAAGATACATCTGGTTTCTATGCAACATGAATTTAAAAAATTCTGAGTTGATTAATGATGCAAATGCAGAACGAGTAGCAGGTAATGAAAAATCTAAGTATAATATCTAAAGTAATTTCAAACGAAAATATCAATCTAACAAAATATTGTTTTACCATTACCTCCTGATACAGTATAAACAAAAAATATTATTTTTTACTTTAATTAAATTTAAACACATATATCTCTCTTCTTGTAGTGTAGATGCAATCCGTTGGTAGATTCAGTGATCAGACGGAAGGCAAATTTGGGTTCAGGACCAGGAAGAATTTCATACCTTCGTATAATATTTGATAAAGTCGCCTTCAGGACAATCCACGCATACCGGAAAGCTAAAAAAGATTTATATTTATAAGGCTTCAATACATAATATTCATGGGAGATTAAAATTATTTGAGATTATTTTAAAAATGTATTAATCAATATAAATAAAATATAATTAATAAGTAAAGTATATCGATGAAAAAATAATAGTTTGTATGTAACGTATATCGATCGTTTTCCATAATTTAATGTATTAATAATAATCATAACTAATGATTTATTGTTATACTCTAATATTTGGAACACATTTAACAATAGTTTCAAACATCTCTCTCCCTCTCTCTTTCCCAAGCCCTTTTTGTCCACTGCTGGGTATAGGTCATTGAACTTCCAATTAATGCGGAAATCCACTCCATGTTAACTATTTCAAACATAAAAGCTGGAAACGCATCTGTAGCTCTTCTGACCTCTTATCAGATTATCTTATTATCAAATTATTAAAAAGTTAACTCACCAACGCAGTTCCTTGGTCCAGCACTGAAAGGAACGAAAGCAAAAGGATGCATTGTTTCAAAGAATCGCTCAGGCTTGAACTTTTCTGGTTCTGTGTAAGTCCTAGGATTTCTGGCAGCGGCGTTGAAGAAAACAATTACAGACGTTCCAGCAGGAGCTACACGACCATCTAAGGAAATAATAGTACAATAAAATATAATGCAAAACTATATTCAAATATTCGGAGTTGAGTTCTGCCACTCAACACACAATGCCTCCTAACACTAGGTTTCCTCTGCCTACCCTGCTGTGTGCGGGATACAGCGAGAAGCTGATATATTCAAATATATGTGGATTAATTGGATAAAATATTTAATTATTTTATATTTAAATTTAAATATATTTTTTAGATGTTGGTTGAAATAATTAACAAGAAAAAAAATACCGTTAGCCGTAAAATTCTGACAAGCACTTGGAATAAAAACAGTTTTATTTAAATTATGTTTTTCCTGTAAATACTAACCAGATAACTTTAAGTCTTTTTGTAGTTGTCTCCCAATTCTGGGAATTGTAGGAATGAACCTTATAGTCTCTTTAATTAACGCTTCAAGGTATTTCATGTCGTTTAAATCTTGTGTAGTCGCTGGCCTGTTGAAGTCTTTACCAAATATAGCTTTCTGTTCATCTAGAACTTTCTGTTGTACTTCTGGGTATATTGACATCAGGTACATTGCGTTGCACATCGTCATTGATGTAGTTAGATGCCCCTTAAATGGGTAAAATATAGTTTATGAAAAATATACATAGACATATATGTAAGCCATGCCAACAATGTAGTACTGAATATAAAACTAGATTAAGAGTTAAAACAGGCAAAAAAATATTATATAGTTAATTTGAATAATAAAACATGTTATGGAATAAAAACATTGAATGATTTTCTTCTGTCTATAGAATGAGATCTTCCCCTATTCAAGAGCAATTAGTGAGAAATAAAAATATAATTACAGTAAATAGTGTTAATGTTATTTCTTCATTTATGATCGCATCCTTCTGAGGATCACCGTTAGGCGACACGCTTAATATAAATCTATCCAATAAACAACCCCCAGCAAGTTTGTCTTCAATGAAGGTATCATAGTTCATATCGATGTTCTTATTGTTGCTTTTGGTTTCTTCTATCATTTTGTTCAAAATTTTTCTTCTTTGTGTTATTATCTGTAATTTGTAAATATTATAACAAAATGGGAAATATAATACTTTAACAAATTAATAAATAATATTAGTTAATACCCACGTCGGCACTGTTTTGTTTAATATCTTTAATTATAGTCTGCATTTCATTGTGCAATGGAGTCAATCTAACTAAGTAACTATTATTTCTCCAGTAGGAGAAGTAATTGTAGGTTATAATCTTAATCATTCTGTGAAAGAAAGAAAAAAAAGAAAATATTATCAAGCAAACACTATTAAACAATAATATCTAATATAGACTTTTACAGTATTTTACTTACTTGCTGCTGGACTTAATATATGGGTGCTCACGGTTTTTAAGGTAATTCTTTTCAACTCCAAAAAGATTAACTGAAATTGTAATGATTTTTAAAATGTACATACATTTCATACAAATAACACAACGTATAGTTAAAGGACAAGACTTACCGCTTAACATATCGAGCATGTACGGCTTCAAATATGTGTATATATTGACAGGGCTCTTGCCTTCATAAGAATCTATAAGCTCAAAGAGCGTTTGAGTATGTTTGCCGAAATCGTCAGCAGCTCGGTCCAAAGCTTTAAAGTGAAAACTTGGCGTCATCAGTTTTCTAACTGATTTCCACCTTTCCCCTAAAAGATTAGATACGTTTTACATTTCTAATTCAGAACTTAGTTTACTGTCATTGTTATTATAGTACCTATAGTTTGAATTTAATTTTTTAAAATTGATAATTAATCTAATATTTCTAAATATGAATAATTTTTATCAGCTTCACGCTGTATCCCGCACACAGCAGGGTAGGCAGAGGGAACCTAGTGTTAAGACACTCCGTTCCCCACTTTCTACCGAATTCTGGAGGCATTGCGGGTTGAGTGGTAGAACTCTACGCCGCGCTTAACCTCGACACCAGAGCGAAGAAATGGAAATAAAAATTTAAGTAAATATTTCATCTCTTCGAGTGGGGATCGAACCCACAACCAGTCGGTTTTACAGTCACACCTCGTGCCGCTGCGCCACGACTGGCTTCAAAATATGTATATGTATGTACTTACATATCTTCGGCGTAAAACTGTTTATCAAGCGGATTCTCAGAAGAGACAAAAAATATTTTTAAAAAAATATAAGTATACGTATATTATCAAAAGGTTTTCATAATTTCGAAAATATATAATAAAGATCGATATTGAATTTTTTTCACCTTTGAATGGTATAAAAATGCACGAGTACGTAATGACAATAAATGGATTTAGTAGGTTTATTTATACTCTAAACCGACATGTACACAAACTAGCGATAATAATTAATTACAGTGAAATAATATAATATTACAAATAAAATAATCAATCTTTTATTTCTAACACCGCCGTGCCGCGCCAAATAAATATAAAAAATACTTTAAAATGGAATATTTTACTCAAGCGAATTTTGAATTGTTAATCGTTGGGGTTAACTATGCAATCGATTTTATCAATCTGACATTTTTGACGCGTATTACTCAATCACGCGAAAACAGCTAAGCGGGTTTTGAAGAAGTGAAGATTTAATATTTTAAGTAATTCAAAGCCGGGATTAGCATATAAGATCTATTTATCTTGATTAATGACGACTTAATGCAATTATCAAGTTTTATCATAGCACGTGTCAAAAGTCACAAACCAACACAATGTGCATTTGAAGTCACGTGCTCCATAAAATAGATTTATCAAATAAAATTTTCAACAGACATTGCGTGTTGATTAACAGAGCTTAACGCCACGCTTTATCTTGTTACTAAGGCAGAAAAACAAAACGAGCCACAACTGCCAGTTTATAATATAATATTTGGAATAGCCGCAAAAATTAAAACATTTTACGTACAAAATTAATTTTAACAGTAATAAGATATAATTTAAGGGCTAAAAAAAATATCATTTAAAGTATAAATAAATAGAAAATTTAACAAGATTTCTCGATGACGAAATTATGATATGCGGTATACAGGTAATTGGTAGTGGCATATTTTCGAATACGTGTCGGGGGCGCACCGCAACATAATACGATAACGCGAGCGTTGTTTGTCTGCCACTGACTATCACTAACCGCATTTTGCACATTGTTGTATATGCCATACATTCACAATCATATATCTAGTTATTTAGAATATAGTTCATTTATATTTCTAAACAAACAATTTATTTATAATAAATTGAATATCTCAAATTGATAGAAATTATCAGAAATGTATACGTATAAAATAAATACGTGAAACAGTTAACTATGTATTAATTCATATTTTACCTTCAGAAGTAGATACAGAGTAGCCAAAAAATGGTTTCATGGCTGCGTTTCTCTCCAGAGGTTTACATAGTTCAAAATTGTCATTTAGAAGTACCTAAAAAAGAGAGATCTTTTTGTAAAACCTTCAAATTGATTTAAAATAAATATAAAAACCTTTTGTGTTTGTACACAAATAGTAATTTGATAATTTATATTATTTTTGATAATTAACTACAAATATTGAAGTATTTTTACTAATTATCACCTTAATGTCTTCAGGTTCACAAAGCATGAGCCAGTCCTCGGATCCAACAGACAGACGGAAATTTTGTTTTCCATGTTTTTCCCACATTTTAATCAATCTGAAAGACGCTTCTACAAAAAAAAAATACGATGCAGGTTAAATATATTTCGTCATTTTGCAGCTTTAATAGTTGACCCAATAGTATTTTTTTAATTTGATTCTAAAATAATATTATAATAAAAATAAATTATATTCTAAGTACCGAGGTTGTAGTTAGAAATTAATATTATTAATTTACATGAATTAAATAATAATCAAAAATAATAAAAACGATATTGCATTATAAAATAAATGTAACAATAGTTTAATTAAATATTTTTTGAGCTTCACTCTACATCCCGCATATCAAAGGGTAGGGTATTGTTAAGAAATTCTATTCCTATTATAAATATTTTCCGACGATTTTTTGAGGCATTGCGTAAATGGTGGAACTCAACTCGTTACCTCCTTTACTCGTGTGTACAGTGACGTTTGTGATTTTTTTATCTCTTTTTTAATATTAAATAAAGTAATCGTTTTTAAATATGTTATTTACAATTTAATTAAAAAAAATATTTAAAAAATTAAATTTAAAATAAGTTACCGTCTGCATCGAATCCAATATCTAGGCCATTGCCGACCAAAGGTAATGGTTTATCACCGGGAAATTCGGAAAGCTTCTTCCATTTGTATCCACGTTTCTTGACAAAATCTTGGATCAAAATTAAAGATATAACGAGTAACACTAACAATAAGAAAAACATTTTTAAATTTTACTTTACGCGATTTACTGGATATGTGTGAAAGTTTAAATTTTCTATCTGAAGTGGACATAATACATTAGCGCGACCAATTTATATCTTTTGCTACCGAGCCTTATCGAAATAATAGATACAAGATTTATTAAAAGGCGCGCAAGCTTCTTATTTGTCGTGACTATCAATCACTATGTACGTAATAAAATATAGACACGCTACTCTCGCCACTAAGTTTCTATGAATACTTTTTCTATAAATTTATAAAATAACACAAAATTAACTAACTAACTATGTGTAACATTTTTATAATTAATTTGTTCTAAAAAAATATAAAAAATTGTTGTTTTTAATTCGTAATATGGTATTTACAGAACAGTTTTACATTTTCTTTGTATAATTTTTTTTGTTTTGTAGAAATGGTGCATGCAATCTGGTTCATGCAAGCAAACTACAAGCAAAAGGGAACAAACTATTTATTTTTGAAATGTGCAAATTGAGATTTCATTTGACACCAAAATATACCATACATTTTTTTAAAAAGTATTTTTTACATTACCATTTTTGCGCTCTAGAGAGCGCCATTCTATTTAATACTAGAGGGCGCGCGCGGCTTCGCCCGCTTATTAGGAGTGAATTTAAAAAAAACCACGAAACACGTGTTCAATAAAATATTTTTAACAGTCTGAATTTAAATTTTTATAAAAATCGGTGGCAATTTAAAGATTTTTCCATATAAACTTTCAACCCCTTATTTGAACCCTTAGGGGATGAATTCTTAAAAACCATGAAACATGTGTTCAATGAAATATATTTAAGAGTCTGAATTTCAAATTTTATAAAAATCGGTACAGATTAAATTTTTTTTCCATACAAACTTTCAACCCCTATTTCATCCCTGTAGGGTTAAAATTTTTCAAATTCCCTTCTTAGTGGATGTCCAGAATATGAAAATAAACATCTGCCCAAATTTCACATTTCTACCATCAGCGGTTACGGCTCTGCGTGCGTCTTACCTCAGTCAGTCAGCACAAGTCCTTTTATATATATAGATAATGTCACATTGCCTATAACCAGAAGAAAATTGAGATGCATCCAACGGTATATAATTTGTTAAATTATGATTCACATTTTAGAAGCTACAGATGAACATACATACATAAATACCGGCCAAAATCATAACCCTACATTTGGCTTAGCGTTAGTTGGGTAAAGACATCATCATTATGAAAATTTATAAATTTAATTTTATGTGAAATTAACTATAAATATAAATTTTCAAATTTCGGTTTTCTTGTTTATTTTTAATTTAAATTTTTATATGCGGCGAATTTCATATAATATCCTGCAAAATGAAGCAATATTCGGAAAATAAATTGTTCCTATAAGCGTTCTGTTTTTGTCTGTTGAGGAACGTATCCTTAGACGGATAATATTTTTTTTCACAATAAAATTATTTTTTTAAGTGTTATTCCACGCTTAGGAACGAACAGAGAAATACAATTATTATTAAACAAAAATATGAAGAGATAGAATATTCATTTTAAAATCAATTGCCAATATCAACCTTAGTGAAAAAATAATAATATTTATTTATTTATTTAGGACAACTAACAAAACATACACTTAATCGAATATTACAATCATGTCTTAAAAACTATTGGCTTAGTGTTGTTTTACTTAAAAGCTGCCACGGCATGATTAGGGACAGTTTCATATCCTAAAATTAATTACTTACATAACTATTATAGTCTCTTATGTAACAACAAAAAAAAACTTAATAGAATCTATATATAGGTACATATAATAAAAAATACAATATTTAAGAAATAACATACAGAAACGTGATCGAGATAGGACGATATCTAAGTATCAAGACGGAGAAAAGCGCAGGAATGCAATAACTCTAATTTTGAATACTTCAAGGCTATTTGAAAGGATATCAATACTAGCATCAGATTGTTTTGTCATCCTGTTGTATCCGTCAGCTAATCTATTTATTGTACCGTTAAGGCCCAATTTAGTTTTTGAAATTTTGGTTAAAAATAAAATATATTTACTTGCACGGGGTAACCTTGAAGGCGCATTTATATTTAGTTTCTCAACAAGAAGAGGGTAGTCTAACTTGCCGTTAACCAAATTATATAGCAAAACCTGATCCAACAGCTGTCTCCGATCGAACAAACTAATAAGGTTAAAATATTTTAAGCGGCTTTGATACGTAGGCAACAGCTTAGCTTTATTGCAGTTGTACGAAAGATGCCATAGGAAACGCTTTTGGAACCTCTCAATACGCTGGATATGAACACCGTATTATGGTGACCAGACTTGCGCACAATATTCCAGACCAGATGGCACCAAGGCCGAATAAAGTGTAATCTTGGTCTGAGGCTTCTTAAGATCTTTAGTATTCCTTATAATAAAGCCCAGCATTTGAAATGCTTTAGTAGTGATTTTATCAATATGAATGTGGAATCTAATCCTACTATCGAAATGAACTCCTATATCACTGATAGTTTCTACTTTTTCTAACGCTCTGTTGTCAATGGTATAAACTTGCGTGTTGAAATGAGTTCTACGTGAAAATCTTATATATTTACACTTATCTATATTCAGGACCATGCGGTTTACCTTGCATCATTCTACTAGCCTGTTCAAGTCTTCTTGTAGATGGTCAGCATCATGTTTGCTTTTTATTTGTTTTGCAATTTTTAGATCATCGGCGTAAAGAAAGCATTCACTGTGTTTAAATAGTGATACCATATCGTTAATAAATATATTAAACAAAAGAACTGATCCTTGGGGAACACCTGATTGGGTTTTAAATGGTTGTGACGAGTATCCACTAACAACTACCTTGGAACTCCGATTACATAAGTAGGAGGAAAACCATTTTAGTAGGTTACCTGTAATACCAATAGATGAAAGCTTGTAAATAAGAATATTGTGGTCCACAGTATCAAAAGCTTTGCTTATGTCTGTATAAATTGTGTCAACTGGAATATGACAGTCAAATGAATCAGTCAAAAAGGTTACAAATGAGACAAGGTTTGTGGTCGTGGATCGAGCCTTAAGGAAACCAAACTGCTGTGGCGATATCAATTGCTTTATATGCCAGGCAATTGTAGGTCTTAATAACAATTGAAATAATTTGCCGAACACAGGCAATATGGAAATCGGTCTGTAATTTTTTATATACGCTGCATCTCCAGACTTAGGAATTTGTACAACTCTAGATTCTTTCCATGCGGTAGGAAAAATCCCGGATTTTATTAATTCGTTGTATATGATCGAGAGTGGTAAAGAGAGCCCATCAGAACATTCAGTTGCAAATAAACTTGGTATACCGTCAGATCCAGCTCCTTTACTGCGATCTAGATGTTTTAAGCCAATTTGTACGTCATTTTGAGAAAAAGATAACCCTGCTAATGAATTTATAAGTAAAGAGTTGACTGGTAGTGAATAACAGAGTGATAAAGTCGAAGATGGCGCTATATAAACGGATTCAAAAAAAGATGCAACATAATATAATAATATTATTA
Organism: Heliconius erato x Heliconius himera; assembly: GCA_013421005.1. NCBI lineage: Eukaryota > Metazoa > Arthropoda > Insecta > Lepidoptera > Nymphalidae > Heliconius > Heliconius erato x Heliconius himera. Next base: position 20,452 of record JAATLQ010034222.1, read on the forward strand.
GACACAACGTAAAATTAAAAGTTAGATAGAAGCTGGTTGCTGACTTCTATACTTGTGAGAGAACTCACGATTTCGCGCACAAATGCTTTACTATACGCTTATATAGGTAGATATATATATATATAAATTATAAAATATATATTTATTTGTTCTATATTTATATTTACTTATTTTCATTTTCTCCGTCTTGGCCCAGGAACACAAGTGTGCTATTGTAAACGCGACAGTTGTGGGTTCGATTTCCATTCGGAGGAATGAAATATTTAATATTTTCATTTCTTCGCTCTGGTAACGAAGGTGCAGCGTGAGCGTGGTCAAAATGTGGCATTGAGTTCCGCCACTAAACAAGTAATGCCTCCAGGATTTAGAAAGTGGGGAACGGAAGTGTCTTAGTGAGAGGCCAGTCGTGGTGCAGGGAGGCCAGTCGTGGTGCAGGGAGGCCAGTCGTGGCGCAGGTCATGGTTTGACCATGCCTTTTTATTTTTTGTTTGTTTCGTAAATTTGTAGTTATAGAGAGATAAATAATATAATTTAAGTTGACTAAGGGTTATAGAAATAAAGAGCTGTATATGATTAAATTATTTTCTACGAGATAATGTTTACATTTAAATAATAATTAGTTTACAAATGGCAATATTTCTGCCTAAATATGGCAGCAAAGTATAATAAAATAAATAATTTTAAAAAACAGTGGCCAAGTGAAAAAAAAAAATTGACTAAGTTTTTGCACTGTAAATTTTATCAATTAAAAATATTTTACGGCGCCAAAAAATATTAAGTTTTTCATAGTGATTTTATAAATGTTATATTTGTGGTTTTTGGAACTGTGCTATATCTCAAAAAAATTACCGATTGTATCTCGCTTATATACATTTTTGCCGAAAGTGTTTACTGAGACCCAGACTATATATTATATTTTTTTAAATGAAACTATTTTAACCGGATTAATCGCGTATATTTGGTACTTTTATACATTTTTGGAAACCCGACGTTTCGAACACTTTGCAGTAGTCCGTGGTCACGGGTAGACTGAGGTGGCATTCGTCTGTCAGTTGACATAATTATTATATCAAACTACCGCCAACGATTTCTTAATTGCCTCGCGTACTGCCCTGGATTCCTGCAGAATGAGCTGATAGTATCTTGCCCTCTG
>JAATLQ010034223.1:0-21615 GCA_013421005.1 Heliconius erato x Heliconius himera
AAATATTGTATAATAGTGCTTCAAAAATATATATTTTTATCAACAGTCATATAATCAAGACGTTTCGAATGTCATTCTTTAGCCAGGGTCATACCAGCGCGATTTTTATATAACATTCGCTGGCAAGCTAATGCCTTGAGTTCATTCAAATGACGATAACTTTTTTTTTAATGAACCGATTTTGATGAACCAAACTTTAGAACCTAAATTGAGTTAAAACAAAGCAATTGGTGAAATTTCAAGTAAATCGGTTCAGTAGTTTCAGAGAAAAATGCGGACAACAATATGTCGACAGACAGACAGACAGACAGACAGACAGACAAGAAATTCAAAAAAAATATTTTTGCTTTCTATTAGTCTTTTTAAGTATCCCTCTATCCATTTCAGTCAAAATTACTAAATTTACAGACAAAATATTTTTACTGTCTTATTATATATAGAGATTATAAATAACGCACTTTGGATTACTTATCCGTTTATTGTTTTAGGTTTTTTTAGTTCCGCGCTGTATCCCGCACATGGAAGGGTAGGCAAAGGGAACCTGGGGCCTAGTGTTAAGACACTCAACGTCGCGTTACTGGACGAGGAAATGAAAATGTTAAATATTTCATTTCCTCGTGTCGAATTCTCCAATCTGTCGCGTGCAAAGACCAAGTGTAAAGACACCCGTTCTCATTCCTTCACTAAAAAATTAAAGCCGTTCTGCTATTAATTAATAAATGCCTGTCCCGCTCGGGACATCTAATTTTGTGCAATAAAGTCGGGACAACCCTTCAAAATCGGGACTTCTGGCAACGCTAATATATTACATACGTAAAAAGACATCTACAAAGAAGGAAATATATAAATTTATGTATATTTTATGGACAAATAATTAGAATTAAGAATATTGTTAGAGATAGAATTTGTTAAGTATATGTTTGATAAAATCTCTACTGACCGTCTAACTTGGCTTGGCATTAAATATACTTTAGTCTCAATATTTTCTTTTCATCTCCATAATTTAACCCACATAGCGGTGGCAGAAAAAACCTCAAGGCATCCTGTTCTTCTGTTTCGTGAATTGAGTGGCGGAACTCAACGTCGTGTTTTGTCAAAGTATGTAAAATTTAAGCAAATTATTCCCTCCAGTATAGAGCACAACACACAACTACCATATTAGTTTCGGATTAAGTCAAACGTTGTTCCGAAAGTCTAATAAATGTTTCAAAAAAGAAACATATAGATTCTATTATAGATTGAGAATATATAGCATTTGGGTCTTTGCACAATATTCAAATTAAATTCTTATTATTTTATTTTTTTATTGCTTTCGATGTGCGTCATTAGGGGTAAGTATGTACCGCTACGACATATAAGATAATATGAGGAAAATAGGAGATGCACTTAAAAGAATATCCAGATAAATATAGTTCTTTTTTTGATATTTAAACTGCCTGTAACGTAGAAAAACACAATTCACAGTTAAGTTTATTTCCATTTATTAAAATAATTCAATTTATCATTCAAAATCATCCAACTAATTTAATCTTTTCCCTACAAAAAATCCTTTTTTATATAAGTATAAAAATTTTGAGGGGCACAATAAAAACTACATCAATATTAATATAAACAAATCTAGATTTAAAACGTAGCTTTTAGCGCCAAACTCCGTTGTTGAAGATTAGAATTGCAACGCAAGGCTGATCGACGCGAGTTAGAACGCGATGCTCTGGAAGCTTTACGACCAACAATAAACCACATTGTGATGTTAGTTCGTTCTGCTCGCGCAGAAACATAATGGCAAGAGCAAAGTGATTTTCTATTTATTTTTTAGCTTCACGCTGTAATGCCGAATTTTCGAGACGTTGCGTGTTGAGGTGCGGAATTCAACGCCGCGCTTTATCTACAAGAGCGTGACGTGTGACAGGGTTTAGTTCTAACCCATAATCATCGTCTTTGCATTCAGATATCGTCCCTCTGCGGCATGACCGCCTCAATTTTTAATAATTGTAAAAGACACATCAATATTTTACTAACATTCATCCCGACACGGTGACCTAGAACAATACTAACGTGTGTCGACAGTAGGATGTGGGAGGAAACTATAATCTTGGAAACTGTCACAGTGTCATAGACAATCAAAACTGTTATAATGTTCACTAAAATATCGACCACCACTGAAATAGCGAAATACGTCTTTGAAATAGTATTAGTAATATTTGTATAAATAAAATTTTATGTCAATTCTTTGTTAATGAAATTATTAAATATCATGTTCTTATCACGATTGTTGGTATTTATATTTATATACGATTGAACGCATTTGTTTATCAAATCAAAATCAAATAAAAAAACTATTTATATTAAGCAGATTTTTCTATAAGAAGCCGTAAATGCCGCATATGTAACTTAGGGAATGACTAATGAAGGATGATTTGCCGGGTCTTTTCAGCAGAGGTATCTTCCGAACCGGTGATAGCTTTAAGTTTATCCGGACAATTTAAAATGCTTGCAAATAGCAGTAGATTTAAAACAGGTATAGCACTAAACAAAGTGTGAGAAAACGTCAAAGAGTCTCCCAGACCAGACCAGACTAAATTGATCTGGTCTAGATAATAATATTAAATATATTTCAACGTTCGAAGAAGAATACCTACTGCATAATTTTAGATCGTTCATTTTTGTTATGAAACTACTACTACTAGCTTCACGCTTTATCCCTAGCGGGGTAGTCAGAGAGAACGGAGCACCGAACGCTACGTAATTTGTTATGATAGTAAGAAAAAACCATATTTACAGTAGTACATCATTACAGTAAATATCAATTTGACTGTTAACATGACGGATGTGGGTTCAATTTCCACATGAAGGAATGAATTATTTTTATTTCCTCGCTCCGGCAACGTTTCCAAAAAAAAGAAAGAAAGAAAATAATTACAGTATTTACAGCACAATTAATGTATAAAACCGAGCTATATCTAAAAAATATACATTAATTTTACAATGCTATTTCATTTATTATTTTTAATTTAGGTACTTTAAGTTATTTAACTTAAAGTACCTAAATTAAAAATAAAATGTTATTTAAAAAGATAACTATCGTAATGAGTCACGTCCATGTATGTACTCTTATACAATAATAATAATAATATATTTAAATTCTTCTATCAGTTCTCTCGCACTATCAAATTAAACAGAAACAACTAGGAAACTAGCTTTAATAACCATTTTAGATATTATAAAAATCTTATAAAAGTTTGGGCGGAATCCAAGTGACAATTATACAAAACCATTAGGCTAAGTGAAATTATTTTTATAGAAATCCTTCCATTGTTTATTTTTTCCAAGTAGAGATTTAAAAGTGATTCTATATTAATAAATAACAAGTATATTTTATTATTGTATATTTGGAAGGAATGTCCTGCATTTCTTCCAACAATTACAAAATGACTAATTCGACGCGCAGACGTTTGACACCTCGTCGTTTATCACTCAATACTAAAAACACATTCTCTTGCAAAAGTTGAATAAATTATTATTTAATGATTTACGTTTCGATTGGAAAAAAGGTTAAACACAAAGCTATTCTTAATAGTTTATATTTAGCTTTACGTTGTATCCTACCAGGGTAGGCAGAGGGAGCCATTCCTAAGACACTATTTTCCCCACATGCACACCCCCAATTTATAACCTATAGTGTATTGAGTGGTGGAACTCAACGCTGGGCTTTATGTATTTACCAGGAAATGAAAATGAGTCTTTCTCCTGAGTACGAATCGAACCTTCCACCACCAGGATTACAGTTAGACGTTATGCCATTGCACCTTGATGGCCTTTAGTTTATGATAAATTTGAAGAATATTTTTTTAAACGATGTTGTAATTAAACGAACATTTTTAACAACTACACAAGACAGATGACACGACCGTAGACTGAATATACACCTAGATATTTCATCTAATGAACGTTCATCAAGATATTTTTTTGCTGCTTACGTAGAAACTGTGGTATCTTCCTCCTGAGGAGTCAGACACTTTCACCCTTCACCAACAGGTCTTAATTCGCCTGCCTCTTTTTTACAATAAAAAAAAATATTTAAGTTCTCTCACTTTCGTCATTTTAAATATTGTTAAATATACTCTTTAACCTGTTCATTTCTTGATCTAAATATTAATATAAAATATGCGTCACTATATAATAATGAATCATCTCACGTAGGTGCCCAGCAGGGCGGGCGGCGTGCCTCATCACCAGTAAAATATGCCACTGTCAACCTATAAGTGAATTTTTATCATAAATCGGTAGTGTTTATGCAGTCATAACTGTATAAAAGTACTTAAGATTTCATTAATCGTATTGTATGACTGAATGAGATGTATCGACAGGTTTACGTTTTTTTTTAATTACTACGGGTTTTGTTTTTATTGCAAATGTCATATTAATCAACTTATTTCCAATATATAAATTTAAAATATTATATTTAAAATTGTCGTCGAAAAAAAGTAAATGTGGTGCAGTCTGACTCTTAACGCGATGGTTGCGGGATCGTTTCCCAATGGGGGAAAGAACTATCGGGTTGAACAGAAAATCCTATCGTATTTTAAAGAATATATTTGAATTAATTTCAATCAAACAATCATATATAGTCCGTTATTTGTTATAACTTATTGTCATGACATTAACTACGGACTTCCTATCTTAACGCATTCTGTTTTTGTTGTGTCTTCATTGCAGTATGGGACCGAGAATTTCTATGGTGGAACACTATTGCTTTTGCTGCCTTTTTTTCTTTGATATCTACGTTCAATTTATACAGCTGATTGAGGGACATTTCCGCATTGATAGTTTTCCCCTGTTAAAGCAACTCGTAGTACATTTACTCGTAGGACCTTTCCTGTCCCACCACAGACAAAGCAATACTTTTAGTTTAAAGATACTTGGTTTAGAAACTGTTTCTAATGATGTCCCTGGTGGATTTGCTATAAGATTTTTTTCTCTTAATATTCTCATAAAAATCCACTTCTTATCTCCAGTAATCAGCTTGTCCTGTCTTGTTTTTGTGTTAAAGCAAAGGCTTAAACACAAACCCAAGAGATTTAATGTGATCTCCAACAATTGTATGATGAATGTCAAACTATTCTGCAATTTCTAGATGTTTGTGGATTATTTTCTAACATGGCAATTTTCTAACATCGCAAAACATCATTATCGATCTTGGATGGTGGTCCAGATCGATCACTTTCTTGGAGGATCCAATCCCCAGAACGAAATTTGCTAAACCATCTTTGAAATGTACGAACATTTACAAATTTCTTTTCTAAATTTTATATGCAACCGACGCGTTGCTTTCGTTTTGGAATTCATACAAAATGCAACGTCGTAAATGCACTTTATCTACTGACATGTTTTTCACCGTAAATATGACAAGTAAATGATGCACTGTAAAAAAAAATCTTTTATATTAAGCCGCTGGTAAAAAATCAAAAAACATCTCAATAAATCACTAGTCAAAGTTTTTTTTATTTACAAGAAAAATTACCTGTATATTTACAATATAGAAACCTCCAATCTATTATTTTAATTTTTTTGCGTTCGTAACAAAATTAATCAACACGTCTTAAAAAATTAGATTAAAATCCCCATTTTAACTGTGAAGCTACTACTTATTAAATAAATCAGCTTCACGCTGTATCCCGCACACAGCAGGGTAGGCAGAGGGAACCTAATGTTAAGGAACTCCATTCCCCACTACTACTTATTAGATTTAGATTATTGAATTTGGAGTACTACATGTAGGTATATAGCAACCATACTTTATTTAAAACTAACGTCCTAACCCATTGAAGTTCACATAAATAAACACACCTACAAAGTGTTTTATAGCGTAGATTAGATACATAAAACTGTAATGTATACTGTTAACCTGAAGCTATCATATTGCGTTTGAACTTTGAAGTTCCTAATATAAAAAGCTCGGTCAAACCACATTCATTCTTTCTTTTATCTTTAATCATTTTGCGGAGTAGATAAGAAAACCTTTTATTAAATTTGGTGTACGTACTCACTATACTTTTCTTATATTAAAAGATACGTCTTAAGTGGCGGAACTCAACGCTGTGCTCTCTTGTTACTAGAGCAAGGAAATGAAAATAAGTTTTCCCTCAAAAATCAAACCCACAACTATCATGTTTACAATCAGACGCTGTGCCGGTACACCACAGCGGCCTCCATATGTTTAATATAAGCAAATTATTTTTAAACATCATTATTTGATGCTTAAAAATCTAGAAGAATGGCGTTATTAGTAAAATATACCCAAATTGTTAGTAGAAAATTAAATAAATTTCTACCTAATTCCCAAAAACTTGCAAAACGTGTTAAAATCACGTGTCTGTTAAAAAACCGTGAGATCGTTGAACATTTATAAATAAAAAAGGTCTATTATTACCAATAATTAATCTCTTCAGAGTGAAAAATTGGTGTGGATTAGTGACGGTAATGTAAGACAGACTCACGTGTCACGTGGAGCTTTCAAGGCGAATGCTCACTAGCGAGATGAGTTTCAGAGAGCAGTTTGTAGCATCAATTATTATTAATATATGTTCAGATTTTAGCGAAATTTTTTAGAGAAATTTAGCTTCACGTGCCTGAATATAGCAGGCCTATGTCTACTATATTTGTTACTCGGGTATGTCAGATTCTCTCTGTTCCGAGTACAAATCGAACCCACAACCATTGTGCTTACAAAAAGACGTTATACCGTTGTACCACGATCATAGGTTCTTAAAAGATATAAAAAGATTTAAAATCCATATAAATTATGTTCGTACAGATGGAGACGGATTTCGGTGAATTTCACTGGGTAGTACCAGGACTAACCTCTTGGATACTTAAGGAAATATAGAATATATATGTTATCTTAACGAACCAAATATTATTTTTATTTGTGATTAAGTAGTAGTAGTTGTGTAACTTTGTTTCTAAATTTGCAGCTTTGAAGAATAATTAAAAAAATATTAACAATAATAATGTCATTCCTGCATCCTAAGCACATCGTTCGTTTTACAGACCCAGAAGTGATAATTTTGTTAACCTATGGTATTTTAATTGTTTTATTAATTCTTATTCATAACTTAAGCTTAAAGGTAAAACAATTATCAAGAAACACAAATAAAATATAATTCTTCCCTTAGGTTAAATGTATAGAAATAAAAAAGAAATTCTACACGCCACCTAGCATTTATGGACACGAAAAAAATATAATATATAAAAATATAAAAAAAATATCGTATGAAATCTGCCTTTGATTATTGGCTGGCGTGATTACAGTCACGTCCAAAGACATCGTCATCGTTCTATAAAGCAAAACACAAAATTTCTAATCTAAAACATTCCTTAGAACCCAATATTACGATTCGGTTTTGATTAAAGACCGAGAATTCGGCCGCTGTGGCACACTTTTGTGAAACGCAAAGGTTGTGTGTTCAATTCTCACTAGGGAGAATAAATTTAGTTGATGTCTTTGCTCTGGTAAGAAGACATAGCGCGGCGTTTAATTTCGCAAGATAGATTCAACAATATTTTGGGTTCCCTCTGCTTATCCTGCAGTACGGTAAAAAGCAAAACAGTAACAAATGATTGAACTTTTGCATATGATAAAGGCGTTTCGCGTCATATTGCATCGCCGCGATGATGTCGACTCTATTTCCGTTGCATTAAAAATAGTGCGAAGTTTCGTAGCGTTGTGTAAAAATAAACCTTTATCTACTGAAGCGATTGCCCGCAATAATTTGCTTGTCGACCGAATTATTTACATCTAAATAACTTTATTCATGTCTCTCTTATATAATCGTTAAGAATTATTTAAAGATTTATAATTTCATGAGTTATAAAGTGTTTTGACGTCCTAGTGACGCGTTGGGTAGGTATCTGACAACAGGCGATGGTTGTAGATTCTAATTAGACTTTACATTACATTATATTATTAAAATAATGTTTCTATTTAACTACTGCCTTTACAGGTAGTATTTAAAACTTGCCAGGGACCAAAAAGAAAAACGTTAACATAACATATTCCAAAATTTATAATAATTCTACTTGAGCGATATATAGAGAAGAGTTCTTTTATTTAACCTTCAAACTGTATTCCGCACGTAACAGGTTTAGCAGAGGAAATCCAGTATTAAGACACCCTCTTCCCCATTTTCTACTGACTTAGATATTATAGATATTAGATATTACTTACTTTGATATTATATTGTCTTTCCAGGGCGAGGAAATGAAGATAATACATACCACCGGGTGCGTATCGAACCCACAATCGCCGCATTTACACCACAGACGCTGCAAACGCTGCTGTCAATAGATTTTCATAATTAACGTATTAAATGAAATAATTCAAAAGGAAAAACCAAATGAAACGAAACAAACAAATAAACTACATATTTTATATAACTTGTCAGATTGAATGAACAAAATATATTCGATGACGTTGTTTTAAATCAGATATCGTTTTCATGGACACGAGGAAGAACGTTTTAATTGAGCGAACGCCTGTTTGAGGAATACCGCCCCCTAAACCGCGTTAACAGTAATAGATCGACCGGGCGTTGTGCCAGCGACACGTCTATTATACACTAGTACAATATTTAACACCTTTTAAGTCAATAGAAGTTATGTAAAAAATAAATTATATAGTAATTAAATAAAATATTAGGTTTGAGGTCGTCGTGATGCTGGGGCACAAGCATGCAACTGTAAGCGGCCTATATTTTCTGTATTGTATCATAATGTTTATAAAATGAAGAATTAATTTCTTATGTTGATCTGCCTATGCCGCTTCCATTGTCCTGATATAATAAAAAAGATATGTATTTCTGTTAAAAAAACACATCTTCACGTTCATTGTCAAATATGCAGTTCGGTTTCGTCACTCATCACTCAACATAACCTATTTTTCATCAGTGGCAGAAATGTCACCAACGACTAAAAATGTTTCGTTACTCATGACGTATAAAAAATATTAAATAACACAGCAAAAAAAAAAAACAAAACAAACACAAGCAAACAAACGGTTCACTTGTTTTGACTGTTGTAATTATTTATAATCTGTCCCTACAGATATAGATAAAACAAACGTCTATATCTCTGATGACAGTACTCTATTGTTCGTCTGTGGTAATATAAAACAGATTAAACAATAATATAATAGTATAAATTACCTCACAATTTTCTTAGCACTTTAACATTTGACTGATAATTTCTTAGAACTGTGTTTACTAGTAATTCATCAGTCCGCGGTCGTCGGCAACCAGCCAGGTGCATTTTATAATGGCTTCTAGAAGGAAATCTCGTATAATTGATTGTCAGTGTTGAGGTGTGAACGGTGTACATCAATTATTATTATTAATTTTCATTGTAACTTACTACGTGCTGGTAATTTGTTTACCAACTACTATTATTTTGGTTTGTATTTATGTTGGAGTATGACGCTATTGTAACATTGTAAGAAAGTGGCCGATTGATTGATTTCATTTTAATGTGGTCGATTCAATTTTCATACACGAAATATTGAAAATTAAATATTTTCTGGGTCAAGTATTTTACTTTACAGAGGCTAAACCTGGCGCGTTGAGTTCCGCCTCAACACACAATGTTTCCAGAATTCGGCGGAAAGTGAAGAAGATAAAGATCCTAGCGACTTATCAAATTTGTCACTTTCTAACCCATTCTTCATGTATTATATGGAAGTATTCTCCAACAAAACCATCATTACCTATAAGCAAAAATTGATATTTATCAATAGTAAATAGTTCTTGAGAATATCGAGTTCAACCGAACAAATTCATCTCCTCGAGTGGGGATCGAACCCACAACCAGTCGGTTTTACATTCACACCTAGTGCCGCTGCGCCACGACTGGCCTCATATGCCTATAATATTAATATAGATAAATAACAATAACATAACAAATCAGGCCAAAATGCATGTCTGCTTTCTATAATCGTACTATGAAATCATCGCGGGCTTAGTAACTATATGTTTGTAGAAAGTTATTTAAAAACTTATGGTTTTATAAGCTTATATATTTACATTTCTTTAAAATAATGAACAACTTAGTAATATATAGTTATGCTTTCGGTGGCGGAACTCAACGCCGCGCTTTATTTAACGAGACTGACAACATCGTTAACATTTCACTACGTGAATTTAGAAAATATGAACATTGTAAATATTGTTAATAGTTTAGAATTATAACATTCTTCAGAAATGAAGAATGTATACCGAATTTCTGACAGAACAACAGTAAATTTCACTTATATATACTTATAGGAGATTATATTATATTAATGTAATAAAGTACTTATTTACAGACGTGTATTGTACACCAATGTAGTTTTAGTATATAACGTTAGATTCCTGATATATAAATAAATAAATGAGGAACGTATAGTTTCATCTTGCTGCGTTCATGTTTATTAATATAATATTTTTTAGAATTCCGTACGCCAAAAGAAAAAAAAACTGAACCCTTATAGGATCATGTTGTCCATCTATCTGTATGTCAAGACCATTTATGTCGAGACCGCGTGATTGTGGAGGTATGAAGCTGAAATTAATCTCAAATGTTTAGATACCCCGATAATCTCAGAGATCCCTTAAAGTATAGAAAAAAAATCTAAGTCAACGCAATCAAAAGTTACGATGACCGTTTTTGCTGCATATTTCACGAAACCCCCGCGTAATAAAAATCTATAGGTGACTTTTCGTTGACCTATAGTTATGAAATTTGGCAGGAAACGAGAACTTACAATACAAATAAAGGAAAAATCTGGAAGGTTTACAGGCTTTTCTTAGTAAAAAAAACATATTTGTAGTTCTTCTCACAGTGAAAGCCTCAAAAGGGAAGCCTTCAGAGGCCGTCAACTTTTGTAAGTTACTTTTCGTTATCGTTACTTCTCGTTGACCTGCAATCCTAAAATTTTTAGGATCGTAGGTTTAACTAAATAAAGAAAAAAATCCTTCTAAACATAACCAAGTAAAATGATACTTAAGAATATTATTAAACACGTACTTGAGAGCTAAATCTGGATTACGCATCTATTACGCATAAAACAATAATTTGAAGTGCTTATAAAATTTAAAGGTCAATCTAAATACTACTACGAGGATAATCGCGATGTTTACATAACTATATTCCTAGGCGGCTGCGGGAGAAAACGCATTAGCGCTCAACGATAAACAGATATGCGCCATACATTTAGTTGCTATCGAGTATCGACCCGCTAGGAGTATATTTTGGTACCTGTATTGTTCAATTTTAGCCTGTTTCATTTAAGTAATAAATAATCACTTATTTTTCAGTTACACTCTGCCATCGAGCAGGGTAGGCGGAGAGAACCTAGTGTTAAGACACTCTGGTCCCAACTTTACGTCGATTTTTTTGAGGCATTGCGTGTTGAGTGACGGTATTTGATTTGATTTTATATAGTATCGTACTATATAATTTTATTATTTTAATATATTTCCCGCCTACCTTTCACAACATCACACTTTTAGCATATATCATTGTCTATTCAGATCTTTCCTATAGTGATATCACACTAATACAGGTAACTTGAATCAAAGTTTATTATGAAGAGTAGAAACTAATACCCTCGGCCAGCAGCGACCATGTTTTGTAAATACGACGCGGACACGGTGTAAACTGCACCTACATATACTAGCACCTATACCGTTTACTAGCTGTAAGTTTTCCAACATTTGACATTCTAAATATTCTTTTATAAAACTTCACTTTATGAAATTATGTATGTATTATAATTATGTTTTAGAGGTTCGTTTAAAAATAATTTAGTAATTTATAAATGTAATAAAATATTGTAACGCAGTGGCTCGCGATATGGGTTTGACTTTGACTCTCGCTCTGCTAACAAATAAAGCGCGGCGTTTAGCTCTGGTATTCAACACACAATGTCTCTCATTAGCACTAAGTTTCCTCTTCCTCCCTGCTATATGCGGGTTACAGTTTCAAGCTGTAAAAAAGCTAAACAAAAATACAATGTAACAATGACATAATTATATTTAAACACATAATTATTTATTTTCAATCACTTTAATAACAATTATCAAATCCATATATAACAGACATTTAATATTTTTTTTAATAATTTTTTAATTTTAATTTACAAATGAAATAAAACTTTAAAAAAATAAAAGTAAAAAGTAAAATCTACTTAGTTAGTTTGTTAAAAACGAATCACTCATTCAATCTAATCGTACAAATGGCCGGCGTCGATCCGCAACGATCAATATATCGATCGTGAGATAGCTAACATCACATACAGGCCAGCTGAGATCAAAGAGGTTTTACTGACTGTTAAACACATCAAACGGATTTGAAAGCTTTAGCTTCAATTTCGTCTACAATACAATGTCCCACTTACAGCGTGATTATTACAAAATATACAATAAATACCTGTCGTTGTGTGTTTTAGTCTTTTAACGTTTAATGTAAATTAGTACGTCGTAAAACAACATTATAATACGAAAATATGTATACTTAGATTAAGTAAAATTCCAAAAATGAAATATTAAATATGATTTTTTTTAATAAATACCTTTTTTGAACTGCTTTTTGGTTTAATTTTTACAAAATGTCAAATTCGCTATGAAGATTAAATTTTGCGTTTTAAGATCATTGCCTGCTAATGATGGAACCTAACACTGCATATTTAGAGTAAACTTTTTTCAGCCTATCGCTGTTCACTGCTGATTTAAACCTCGTTCATAGACCCCCGTCCTGGTAAACTGAGTGCTGAGGCCTGAACGAGACCTTCGTAAACAGTTGACCACTTGACATTAATTCCTAGAATAATATTGTGATAACAAAGTTAAAAGTATTTTCCAAATAATTTATAACTAACTAGCTTTTGCCTGTGACATCGTCCTCGTTGCCAAATGAAAACAACTAATGGCCTAAGATCCCTTTGTATAAATCTGCCAGTATCTGTTTTTTTAATTAAAATTATTTTTAAGAATGATACATGATAGTAGAATAGATTACACTAGGATTGCCTGGAAAATTCGTGCCGCAATCATGTTTAATTAATTTTATAGTAATTCGTTTCTGTTGAAAAATTGCACTCATATGTTTTTATGTGAATCCAACATCATTTAAAAGAAAATCGCATAAGGGATTGCAAAAATAATGGTTGCCATCTCTCAATCTGTCGCCTACCTCAGGATACTGTAACCTCTAGGTTTTTTCGATTAATGGACTAACCGACACAGTCTGTCACAGAGTGTGTTTTCAAATATAGATAAATGCATTTAGCTAGACAAACTCTTCAGCTTTATAATATTATTTAGTATGAAACTATAGATAGATTTAGTTGTGCAAATATTACGTAACTAATGAACAATATGCCCACCATTTCTATAATCAAAGTTGTACATTTAAAACGCGCCCACGTCAGACGGATCTATAGATAATATAAATTGTCGAATATTAATATTTTCGTTGTATCGCACGTTTCCTTGGTTATTTCATTAATTTTATTTTCAAGAACTTTTATTTTTAGATAATAGATGGCATACGCACTAATGTAGGATCGCGTCTTGCGGGACTTGCGTTTAACACTTAAACATGGTAGGATTTGGCTTCTTAGTAATTAAAACAATCAAAATTGAATACTTAAACATTTTTATTTACTTTGAAATAAACGTTAATATAATTTAAAAAAACTTGACTCCTATTTGTCCCAATTATTTTATTGGCGAAAATAAAAACCATATTAATTCTTCATATTGAACTTGGCTGCAATTTTCACAATTATGTGTTTCATATGATATTTTATTTTTCATTAATCTAATTCTCCTTAGAATATTTATATGCAATTTACCTTTCTACATACTTGACAGTGTTTGGATCTATAACAATTATTGAAAAAAAATGTAAATAAATAATATAAATAGAAACAAAACACAGTACCTGTATTATAACCGCAAGTATAAAATAAGTAATGTATTTTATGTACATTTAAAGCTAAATTAATTATAATACTGTAAAAATATCAAAAAATAAATTCTTCCTTTTCCTTTTACCGTCACTCAATACGATGTCTTAAAAATTGTGCGGAAGGTATGCAACGGAGTGTGCTTATATACGTTATAAAGAGTTAATAAAAAAACATTGAGACGCTTTCATATGCGTCAAAAATATCTATTACTGTAGTTTTTATTATAGAAACAATGCTTCTATTATATCAATCATAAGAGTATATTTTAAAAAATCTACAAAAAAAAATATTTCGATCTTATTATATTATTTGTATGTGTGAATAATATAACATAATGTCAATCATTTAAGCCTTTAATAATTTGTTACAATTATAAGACTTAATAATTGACATTATAGTTAAGTCTCTCACAACTTTTAAATTATTCTTTTAAAAAAAGTTTCATTCATTTAAAATTCGTTTCATTCATTTAAAAAAAATAAAACAAAAAATAATTACCAAAACAAAATCAGTCAACAACAATCGAAGATCCAAAACCCAACAACAATAAACAATCACTCTCTAATCAATAGTTATAAGAAAAACTTTAAAAACACAATAAAAAAAATCATCAATTTGTCAGTCACTATAATGTCACTTTGTCGCATAAAACCGCGGTGTGACCGGCGCACGCGCATCACTAGCACTGTGGGCGCAACGTGAGTGTTTGCCAAGACCGTTTCACACGTACGTTCATTCGTACACTTGGCCAATGTTTCAGGGACTTGGGCAGGGGTGTTACCGTCTTTATAATGTAGAAAGATATAACTATATATATATACAAATGAATGTTAGTGATTTATTTGTTTGTCACATGCATGTATTTAATTTTTATATCCCGTTTTTAGTCCCGGTTTTTTTAGATTTATCCCACATCTATCTGATTATCAGAGACTACTACTACGGAGGCTACTTCGAAATTATTATGAAATAGACGAATGCATTTTCTAATGGCAGTAATTTATCGATTTTTTGTTTGCCATGGAAGCGTTTATTTTTCAATTATATTTAATGTCATAATTAAAAATACTGGTTAAGTGCGAGTCGAGCTCGTCCACCGAGACTTTCATACCAATTTCACGATTACAACTTTTAAATTTTTATTATAAGTATCTATCCTATACATTTTGCTTACGCGGCGAATTTCATATAAAATGTACCAAAATTCATACATAAATGCTCGTATTTTTTGATTGCGTGAATATCAATTTCAACTTAATACCTCCACGCTCTTTCGAGATAAATGATCTTGACAGGCGGAAAGACGGAGAACAAAGTGGTTTTATAAAGTGTCCGTTTTTACCTTTTTATAAATGGAACCCTAAAAACCACCATGTGAATAATTATAAGCAAAAATACTCCCAAATGAAGTAATCTCATTCTAAGCTACAGCCCTGAAAAGACAGCGGTATAACTAGATATAATGTAAATAAATTGTTGGACAATAAAATCGGCCAACGCAAATGTCCAGCAAACATGTGGCCAACGCATAAAATGTTATTTTGATAATTTGGCCGTCTTATTATTATAACGATATCGACGCTTCTGAAAACAATTTTAAAGAGATACATTGATAAATTTGCTTTTTCCTTTCGCTTTCTGTATTTCATACAATGTTATAATGTTAAAGTTGTCACTCAGCACAGCAGCAGCACAGCGTCTCACTGTAAACGCTACGGTTGTGGATTCGATTTAGATTGGGTGGTGCGTGAGTGCAAAATGCATGTTTATCCATAAACAATATCAATTTTTATTCTCTATTCTCGCTTCAGGTAATATTGTACAGATATGCCTAGTACTACCGTTCTCTTTCCAGTAGTGAATTGAGAACAGTAACAGTAGTAAAATGAATTTACCATATTAATCAGCTTAGTACTCCACGACTCTGTACTACTTTACAACTGAAATGTAAAATAGTGCAACACAACTTATAGTCTTGACTAGTTTTAGGAAAAGCAATACATTCATTGGTTTAATAATAATTTCGTTTTATTTTCTAAAATAAAAAAAGGAAGTCTTACACAATTTTAAGCATACTATGAAATGTGCTTGCTAAAGCTTACTAAAAATATAATTCTTTCGAAAAAAAAAGACAAGAGAACTAGTGAAGTGATTAAATAATCTTAATACAGTGCAAGTGCATTTACAATTATGCTGAAACCACTATAAGTTCAGCTACTGTCCTATAAAAAAATCAATAACTCACTACTCAACGCTTTCAGAGAACGCTTAAATAGGGAATAAGCTCTTCTCGGTTCTGTTACGCCACTATTTTTCAAAGAAAAATAAATTAAAAAGCTGTCATGAACTACTAAGAAGTTTTGGAGGAAAATCAAAAACACACGATGATAATGGACTGATGGCACATCGCTTCGTGAGATGGATCTAGTAGCCTTTGTTTTTCATCTTGCACGCTCGAAACTCTGTATACTAAAAACAAAACAGAATAGAAGCTACATATTTTCAATTTTAGGAAAATGACTGGTGGGGGGAAATGTAAAACACTGCAACTGATTACTGCAATTTCACATTGCCAGCACATTGACATTTGAAAAATTATATATTTTTATATCTCTACGCTGCATTGCTATGCAGGCATGCGTCATGCCACTTATTGACATTTGGCATAGCATGTTGACTGGCGGAACTCACTCTCACAAGGGGAAATCGTAAACCACCATGGCGTTTATAATAATACATCCTTATGTCATATCAAGGCATATTCCTTTTTTTAGTGTCGTGCTGTACCCTGTATAGGCAGAGGGAACCTAGCATTACGACGATCCTTAGCCCATTTCAGTCATCAGTTAAGTTCTAGACGCATTGCGTGATAAATGGGAGAAGGCAACGTCTCGCTTTGCCTCGAAACCAAGGCTAAGAAAATTTTCTCAAGTAGGAATCAAATTTACAAGCAGTTGCGGTCCCAGTTATACGCTTGTGCCTCTGCGCCATGACTGGCCTCATCTGGCCTGGATATAACATTAAAAAAATATTCTTTTAACCCGTATGTCGTGGTAAGTGATGCTGCTGTTCCGCGAACAGTCACTGTCCTTTGCGCCGCCTCCCGGAAACGCTCCCATTAATATCTTTATACGCAAACTACAAATGATTTACACCACTTTACCACCTGCTGTACTGACGGATTTATGGACGTGCTAACCGCGACACATGAGTTTACTCAAAATATATTAATTTTAATAAAAAAATCCTTTTTTTATTAAAATTGGAAGTGACAGTTTTTGATTATAAAGTCAATATTTGTGGAGACATTTCAGCAACAATTTTCTATACAGCCTGAACTAATATTAAAACTAGTATAGAACAGAGACTTCTATATAAAGTAAGTAGTAGTTTTATATAAAAAGTATAAGTTTTATATAAAAAGGTTGGAAATGCAGGCAAATGTTTTCCGTTATTAAAAAAAAATCTGCTTCACGCTGTATTCCGCACACAGCAGGATAAGCAGAGGGAACCTAGTGTTAAGACACTGCGTTCCCCTTTTCCGCCGAATTTTTCAAGGCATTGCGTGTTGAGTGGCGGAACTCAACGCCGGGCTTATGCCCGAGCGTAGAAATTAAAATATTAATAAATAATTCATTCCCTCGAGTGCAGATCGAGACCGAGTATGTCGTGTTACAGTCACACTCTTGTGCCCCTGAGCCACGACGGCCTCCGTCCATAACTATACGTAAGTATCTTATCGCGTACCTCTTTCATAAGTATATTTACATGCAAAAAAACAAATTTGTTCTGCATTTTCACATATTTAAAAAACAATTTTTTGATTAACATATATACTCGTATAATTTAAGATATATGATAATAATGAACATATATATGACTTTTCAACTTCAATTCTATTTCGAGTGCTGGAAATGAGATGTTTAATATTTTCATTTCTGAGTGTCGAGGAAAAACGCGGCGTCTAGTTCCCTGTAAACGCAATGCCTCTAGAAATCGGCGGAAACTGGGGATAGAAGTGTCTTAGCACTATGCTCCCTATCCAGCGTGAAGCTGAAAAAATATATATTCAAATCCATTGATTTCGCATGAAGTTGTGACACTCGATCAAGACGATGACGATGTTTAACATTCGTTGTAATTTTCATTTATAGAATAATATGTTTGCAAGACGAAAGACAGAGACTTGGTCATAATTTTATATTTCAGCGAATCAAATGTAATTAAGTGTACGGGTCATGTTTTTATTTATTAACTATACATTTCGCTCGAATTTAATAAAAAAGGAACCATGTCTGTTTTTCGAAAGTCAACGCTGCACTTTGTGTAGCGGAACTAAAAAGAAAATTCCTTTTTCTTTGCTTTTTTATGTACTGACATTATTTTGAAACAAAGAGAGATAGGACAAAGTGTAGGTAGGGTTATTGCAAAACGCCACTCGGCTTAGTGACCTGATCATCATGTAGAGTTAGCAGGGAACACTGGGTGGGTGTCTTTACTCTGGTTTGATCTGTCTACCCTGGTATATGATATAACAACAAAATATTTATTTATTACTAAAATCATCATAATAATAAAGGAAAATACAAGGTATCAAAATCTAAAGCGGGAATTATGACTGTTGAAAGTCGTAAATTCGTATTTTCGATGTAAATAATAATTAAAAACATACATCGTGTCGTGTTTACTCGCGGAGTGACGACGCGCCGCCCTCACCACCGTTGGTACATCCACAGATGACATCGTAACGGATTTGTGAAACGTTTTGCACTAGAAACTAGTAATAAGTACCATATGCAGAGTGAACTTAGTATTAAGATACACCGTTCCCTACGCATTGCCTAATTTTCAAGACGTTACTGTGTTGAATTGCGGAACTTAACGCCGGGTTTTATCTCGTTATTAGAACAAGGCAAGTTTATTTCCTCGAGTGGTACTCGAATCTACAATCGTCATGTTTACAATAATACGCTGTGCCACGGCGGACGGTAACCCATACATATAATAAAATTGTAACTGATCGCTGTTATTATATGGAAGATATAAGTGCTGGTGTGTGTAGATACACACACCAGCACAATTAACGGAACACAAGGAAAAGGTCGTGTTTTGTCTATAATGTTGTAGATTAAGAATTGTTAGTGATAAGTTTGTTGTTGGATGTTGTGCATAGTGACTGTGACTCATTCCACTGACATTTTTTGAGTTATGTGCACTATCGTGATACAAAATGAGTGACTTGCCAGCAACATCTGTGGATAGAGCGGTAACCATGATCGAAGAGGGGCATACCTACCACTCACTAAGTCGATCTTTGAGTGTAACAACTTCAGTGATTTATTGCGTTGTTCAACGCTACGGAATCATATGTGCGGAGGCGAGGACAAGGCAAAAATCAATACACAAAAACCGTTAATGATCTTTTTATCATCTCGCAAACTTTAAAAAATCGTCGACAAACTGTTGTTTAGACCCGAAATCAACTTTCTGAGGGACGTAACGTCAATATCAGTGAACGGACTAATAGAAAACGTCTGAAGTAATTTGTATTAGAGTCCTATCTGCCAGCAAAAGCATATAAACTCGAGGAAGCTCATCGTATCCAAGATTAGCGTTCGCTAGTTGGCATCAAGATTAGTCAAGTGAGTGGAGGGCGCGTTTTATTCACCGATAGGGGCCGTTTAAGCGTTAATTTCGTGGAAGGGAGGGGAAAGAAGTGGATATAATTAATAAAAAATACATATAAACGGCACTAGCAAAACTGTATAGTATTATACTATGTAATATCGCATAATTTTTATTTTAAGACGTCTAAATAATATGTCATTTTCAAATTATTTTTTTACGAAAGCATCGATCGAGCTATCTTGTGATGTTCAGCATCACAACAGTGACACTGTCTTATGAACAGGTTCATTGATAGTCTAAATGGCGGATATAATCTGACCGATGACAAAAATTGCACATTAATCTGATTTTTAATAAATTAATAAAAATAATTTCTTTTTCGATGAAATCGATAAATTTAAATTCGTAATAATTATTAAATAAATTCTATAGACATTGTTCCATAATATTATTTACATCCATAGATATGTTTTTTATTTTTTTACTTAATAGCTGCATCAATCGTGACCTGTAAAATAACCCTTTTATGATTTGTTTACCTTTTATAATTTGTTTAATATTTAGTGATATTTAAATCTGATATAACTTTTGTAACGGCGCTTGTGAGGCGGGCGTTTTATTATCGCATTACAGTCTTAAACTGTTTTTATACACAAAAAAATTAAAATTGATAAATATTATTATATAATAAAAAAAAATATAGCTTACAGATGAATAACACATTAATTTGTAATAATAAATGAATAAATACATTTACTTTATATATTGTACAAATGTAACATAAAAGTAGTAGGCAAGCAGAAGAAGTAGTTTGATAGTAAGTTCAATAATATACAAATGAACAATTTGTTTAACTATAGGCATTGAATACAATAATTGGAACGTGATGCTCGTTTTATTATTTTCATATTTATGTACAAAGTATACATAAGCATATTGTTCGGCGAGTTAATATATAACTTCCTTTCCCACTTTTACACTCCAAACACTTTTTAAATTTAAACAGTTTTTAATCTATAACTCATACAGACACCATAAACCTATAAAAATCTAACTCATCGCTCGTTTCAAGCATGATAGACAGAGATGGCGTTCTGTTCGAAACCAACGCCGTATTAACTAGAATGAAGAAAAAAATTATAAAAGATTTTTTATAATTATTAGATTTTATAAGATTAAATGCATATTCAGAGAAAAGCTTACGAATTTGCGTATTTTGATCTTTTATTCTTTTCTCTTATCTTAATCTCGTCTTACTATAATATCTTCCTCTCGTCTTTTATTTCATTCCACATGAGTTCACATGTTTAACTTCGGTGATAAAGAGCATTTACGTCATTGCTGCACCAAATAAACGATATATAAATTCAAAATAGTTTTAGTAACAATGTGATTGCGAGTGAGACGTTATTCTACTTCTTAGTATTACCTTTCTACGTAGAATTAAACGTAAATATAGTTTTATTGCCCCCAGTTGGTTAAATATAACATACATAAATCTAAGCAAAATATCTACATACATACTTTGGTATGTAAAAAGAGAGTTATATATATATATATATATATATATATATATATATATACTAGCGGACCCGGACGCGGCTTCGCCCGCTTGAACTATACGAATACTTATTAGATATATTTATGAAATTGTTTTTGAAAATATCTAATTTGAATGAAAAAAATTATAAGTAAACGTAATCATATTAAAATATTTATAAAAAAAAATAAACAAAACCAGCTAGGTACATTATTAATATCATCAAAGTAAAATAAATATTTAAAAGAATTAAAATTAAATGTGTTGTGCTATGTTTTTGCAAGTGCATGTGGTTATTTACATAATACTTAAATACAATAAAAAATATTATATTTTTTGTCTCTGTCTGTCTTTCTATTTCCCCGAGCTAATGTCCAGAATAACTGAACTGATTTTTATTGGACTTTCAGTGATCGATTTTACTGATTTACCCGGGAAAAATCTT
>JAATLQ010034224.1:0-21622 GCA_013421005.1 Heliconius erato x Heliconius himera
TATATATATATATATATATATATATATATATATATATATATATATATATATATATATATATATATATATATATATATATATATATATATATATATATATATATATATATATATATATATATATATATAGATATATCGACCTCGTCGAAGTGTGTATGTAGCGGCTATCGTTATCGTTGCATGTGTAGTGCTCATAATACTCGATTAGTCCGGGTTAGTGGCGGGCCTACAACGCTGTACTAACGATGCTAGGGATTTAATTGTTTGTTTGTGTTATACTGGTCTTAAATGAGAGGGAAAGCTAGTGGAATTTTGGACATTTTAAAATGTTATTTCAAAGTTTGGAAAGAAAAATATTTATTTAGAAAACGTATAAACATTTGAACCCGCGGCTCTTGGAAACTGTTCTAGCGCTACGACCGTTAAGCCATACGTCCTCGTCAAGCTACGTCGAAATTCTTATACGCTTGCTTATTACAACTTATTTGTATATGTTGCTACTTTGAATTTTTTATACATTTTAGCTAGGGGAAGTTACGTTTTGACGTCATAGATCTATCTGTGATTACAGTACTATTTTCGCCTACTTTTTACCGGCCGTCGCAGTGGCGCAGTGGCACTATTGTGTGACTGTAACGCGACGGTTGTGGGTTCGATCCCATAATCTTCCATACCATTTTCATTTGTTCGCCCTGGCACCAAGGTAAAAGCCCGGCGTTGAGTTCAACTCAACATACAAATATGTTAGCAATAGTGGCGAACGGAGCGTCTTAACACTGGGTCCCCTCTGCCTCCGCTACATACTCCCGTATAGCGGGAATATAGGTATAGCGGGACGTTAATTTCTTGCCGTCCAATTTTCAAGAAAATTGGACACGTATCGATTTCCATAATAATGCAGTATTTTCACAGCATAGACCTATATCATCACAGATATTCTTGCCAGAAAGACCAAGGTACAGAGAAATCATTTTTAATAAATATCATATAATATTTTTTTTTTCTAAACTGTTTTGTAATTATTTATTTTTATGGAAGTTTGTTAAGTTTACAATGATTAATTTGTGTTTTAAACATGACACTTCATATATATAAATTATTATCTTTGGACTACGTAAACGTACGTACTATTAAACGTATTATATGTTATATATATAACGATAACTATTTTCAATCATAAAAATATTATTCATATTTTTATGATTTGATCACGTTTTAATTCTCATTACAAATTTTACATTAAATTTAAATAGGTGTTTACTTCTTAGACCATGTTTTAGACCACGTGGGCCTATCAGAGACATAAAATCGTATTCGATATTGCATTTATTATCTCGGTGTAGCTCGTTGCTTCCTATATCGTAATATTTATTACCCATAACACCATTCCCCGTTTATTTGGGATATAAATTTCTGAACACGCTTTATAACAGCTATTATGTACAGGTTTTGCTAGGTTTTTAGTTTAATAATAAAAAACATGTATTAAACTACCTATAAAACTGGCTTAGATCGTCGAATTTTCAGTTTAGATTTTTTGTAGATTTTGTGTTCATGTTAGATTAAAATATTACGTATATAGATAGCTATACAATCAATTTTACAATAAACCAATTTGAAAATAAATCTATTAATTTTTTTTTTATTTTATTTCAGTTTCCTATTTTTCTTGAACAACTTTAATCAAAAAATTAAATATAAATATTATTAAATTTCATTTCTATTAGCTAATGCGTTTAATTTGTATGGCAAAGTACGTACAAAGCCTAAGTAGTTTCAAACAATTTAAACTTTGTGAGTAAATTGGCTCGGCAACTTTGAGAAAATTATATGAAGCTTAATTGAGCATTATTGTGTTTACAATTTAAAATATATTTTTAAAGAATTTAAAATATTCAAAGTCAATTAAGATATAATCATTAAAATTTCGAAATCGTAGATTCGGAGAAAAGGTATTGGAAGCTAAATTTTGAAGTCATGTATCTATGTGTGAATGTAGTGCTATTATGACCGACTTCGTACCGGTGTAGGTCATAATAGCACTACAAGGTGTGACTGTAAAGCGACGGCTGCGGGTTCGATTCCCATTCGGGGAATTGAATTATTATGTATTCGTATTTTCACTACTTCGCTCTGGCACCAAGGCAAAAGCCAGAAAAGAAAAGCAAAATATTTTTCGATCATGAAGTTAATGCTGTAACAGCTATTGATCTGAAATGTAATGAACATTCTTGTCATTGTCTAAGTAAATAAAGAATGTTTTTACATCTGATACTTTAGAATTTAACAATATCAAAATTGAACTGAGTAAATACTCAAATTTTGACTCAGCGGTCACTCTCCAAAACTTACATTAACTTGCTTATTCTCGCCCAGCCAATGCTAAACTGCTAAAATAAATTCTATTTTGCGCTGCTCTTATATAAAATATCTACTTCGCTGAGCTCGAACTCTAAGTTAAAACTAAAATTTTACAAAACAAATAGTTCATAAAAACATTTTCTATGGTTCCGGCTACATTCTACTACTCGTAGTTTGAAGTAAGTTTAACTCTAACATTGTATATTGCCATATTTTTCAGTAAATTTACTATGAAAGGATTCTTTGTGTGTATATTTTCAGTAAATTTAGTTTAAATTTCATATATTTTTTTTTATTATTGTACTTTTTATTTTATTTTTTGTTTACACAAATGCTAAAACTAATTTATTATAAGTTGCTTTAAGTCCAATTCTTATGCTACAATCGGAATTTATCTTTTTATTTATATATTTTTAAAATTGAAAGTAAATCAAATTAAAACAACTTCACGCTGTATCCCGCACATAGTAGGGTAGGCAGAGGGAACCTAGTGTTAAGACACATCGTTCCCCACGTTCTGGAGGCATTGCGTGGCCTGGAACTCAACGCCGCGCTTTGTCTCGACACCAGAGAAAACAAATTAAAGTATAAATGTTAGTAAATATTTCATTTCCTCGAGTAGGGATCGAACTCACAACCAGTCGATTTTACAGTAACATTTTGTAACCCTGCGCCACGACTCGCCTCCATATATAAATATATATTTACTTATATTTATATATATAAATTTAATTTCCTCCTTTACATCGAACAGAATTTTACAGCTTATAAAAACAAGCATCGCTTTACGATGCCGTATATTTGGGCATGAAATTATCTGGCCAATAGTCTTTGAATCGATAACCTCTCCACTCGAGTGTTGGCTTTAAGGCTTTCCAATAATTAATGGACTGAAAATGCCGTTCCCGTCTCTCAATACCGCTCATTAATCTAAAACATATTTAAGATATCTCGTTAAATCGATTTCTGATATCGATTATATATGTATGTTTGGTAAATACGAAATTACACTTAAATTTGGTACATTCATCTCTTTATCGAGGTCAGTTTTGCCGCAGGGGCACAAAGTGTGATTGTAAATGTGCTAGGTTGTGGGTTCGCTTCCCATTTCAAGAAATTAAATATTTAATACTTCCATTTATTCGCTGTGGCTTCGAGGCAAAGCGCGGAGTTGAGTTCCGCCACTCAACACCTCAAGAATTCGGCGGAGAAATGGAGAATGGAGTGTTTTAACACTAAGTTTTCTCTGTCTAGCTACGTTAAAAAATCATAATATATTTTTTGTTGTATCCAAGAGAAGAGTTCTTCGCTGTAAGTTTGTTTAAGATAACGTGTTTGATATTTTTTATGAGGATGTGAAAGTGAGGACATATTGACGAGAGTCAATTCGAGCGTGCCCTCGTTCTGATGCACTTCATAAATTTTAACATACTAAACCTCTTACTTGAGGCCAGTCGTGGCGCAGGGGCACACGACTAAACGCGACAGGTTGTGGATTCGATTCCCATTTCAGGAAATGAAATAATTTCACTTCTACGCTCTGATCTCGAGGCGAAGCGAAGCGTTGACTCCTCCACTATACACGTGATGTCGCCAGATTTCGGCGGAAAGAGAGAAGAAGCTGATCGTCTTAACACTAGCCTCCGTCTGCCTATTCTGCTTCATGCGGGATAAAGCGTGAAACAATAAGCAGGTAAAAATAATAGGTCTCGAAGAAAATTGTTGCCATTTAACTACACAAAACTCCTAAGTACAGGAAAACACGCAAAATATTTCATATACCTGCCAGTTAAAATCTTATATAATTAATGTAATGATCGAATGATTCTTCTTTGTTATTGTTAAATTATAAAGTCATCTGAATGTCAGCGTTTAGATATTTACTTTAAATCTATAGGTACTAATATAAAAAAGTTTGTTTGTTTGAGTGCAGCGATCTCTGGAACTACTGGTTGTATTTCCTTTATTTTGTGTATGAAAACTACATTCCTCAGATTAAGATGTACACGTAGTCTTTGACGTCGTAGTATTCTGTGGTTTAATATGCTAAAAAATTTTTGCTGATTTGCTCTGAATTATGAAAATTAGATGTTTAAGATTGAATGTATAAATTGTATAATCAATCTGTTGGTAAATGCAACGCAAGAAAAGTATTATAGGCGATAGGCGGGCGAAGCCGCGAGCAGGTCGCTAATTTTATTTTTATATTGTTAAATGTTATAAACATAGACTTATGCACCTAACTAAGTAAATTATTCATTATTATATAAATAGTTTTATGCTTGCACGTAATTTTTCAAAGATAAGATCATAATTTTAAAATTATATATGTTGTTATCTAAAATAGTAAAAAACATAAAATCAAAGAAACATAGTGTTAAAAATAAAATATCCTTGTATGAAGATAACGAGTTAATTTAATGATTTAACTATTTACCTAACAATTGTTTAAAATTTTAATCATTACATTATATATATTATTTATATTATTTACTAAAATGTATATTTCCACTTCTTCGCTCTGGTGTCGAGGCAAAGCACGGCATTGAGTTCTGACACTCAACACGCAATGCCTCCACAATTCGGCGGAAAGTGTGGAACAGAGTGTCTTCACACTAGGTTCCCCCTCCCTACCCTGCTGTGTGCGGGATACAGCGTGAAGCTCATTTATTTTATTTTTTTACTATTTATATCGGAGTAGGTGGGGCCGGAAGCGCCGAACAAGAAGAAGTGACAATATGAATACCTAATATAAGTGAAAATTCGACAAACTATGAACTAATAACTATTGTGGAGAATTGCGAGTGGCGGAATTCAACGCCGCGCTTTACCTCGTCATCAGAGTGAAGTAATGAATTTATTATCTAAGTATCTCATTTCCTCGAATTGAAATCAAACCCACAACCTGTCACTTTTACAGTCACACGCTTGTGCTATTGCGCCATGACTGGCCTCTGGCCTCGGTTTTTTTATTACCTTTTTTTCTCTATCTCCTGTGAGAGTATTTGGTTGGCAACGCCAATGCATGGGCGGAGCAGACCAGCTGTTCACTCGCGTCAGCGTCGTAAACGCAATTTATAGTGGAATCTACAAAGGGCTGGTTCGAGACAAGTTATGAACATTGAATTATTTTATCATAAAATCTGCTTTGCTTTCTGATTGAGTCTGATTATT
Source organism: Heliconius erato x Heliconius himera (assembly GCA_013421005.1). Classification (NCBI taxonomy): domain Eukaryota; kingdom Metazoa; phylum Arthropoda; class Insecta; order Lepidoptera; family Nymphalidae; genus Heliconius; species Heliconius erato x Heliconius himera. The sequence continues at coordinate 5,535 of JAATLQ010034224.1, forward strand.
GACAAACGAGGCCTCGTTTAAATCTCTACTTATTTTTTTATTAATTTGTACTAATTAAAAAAAATACAATATACATATATAGGTAATTATGTCACGTATAGTTATTATTAATAACAACTGACAAGCAAGACGAGAAAGGATTTTAATAATATAATGTCTAAATATCGTAAACAGAATATGCGCTAAGAAGAAACACGTGGACGCCTCGACTGGACGAAGGTCAAAGGAGGGATTATATTTCCATCAATGCCAGTCGATAATTTGCTCGATCATTGAAAGAAGCTGATATTTCCTTTATTCATAATATTTAGTAGAAATTTTGATTATACAAGAATAATTGTTAATAAATATTAGGTAGTAGACGCGCCAGTCGTGGCGCTAGGGCACAGTGTGACTGTGAACGCGACATGTTCTGAGTTTGATTCCCATTCGAGGAAGTAAAATATTTAATATTTCCATTTTCTTCGCTGTAGTGTCGAGACATAGCGCAGATGTATTCCGCTACTCAATACCTAACGACTCTCTACTCTCTCTCTCTAGAATACAGCGGATAATGGAGAACGGAGTGTCTTAACACAATGTTCCCTCTGTCTACCCTGCTGAGTGCGGGATACAGCGTGATACTAAAAAATAATACTTATCATTGGCAACATAGCCTTAAACGTCTTAAACGTCTTAGTATATTTACAAAATTTATCACTCAATCCAAATTTTGATTTTATTTTTTAACGTTTGTCTTTTTTTTCATACTTTTAAAAATCTTTTCTTCTTAATTTATATGTAATATAAATATTATTAACATATCACCAAAAATGTTATCTAAAAGCTAAATGAATAAAACGTATACTTGAAGAAAATCTCTAAGATTAACAGTATAGTCGTACACATATAGTTCTATGTAATGTAGATATGCATAAAAATTAATTTTAAACTAATGTATTAGCCTAATATAAGTTTCGAGACGTGTCCGTAGGGGATGAAATAAAAAAGAGAGTTTTTAAATATTTTTAAAGTGTTATTTCATACTTAGGAAAGAAAAATACCGCGCCTCCTGGAAACCAACCTGTTAGGTTTCTAGGAGGCGCGGGTTCGAGTCCCGCTACGTTCATATTTTTATGTTTCCTAAATAAGTATTAAAAAAGAGAGCTGTTGTGTCTGTTTATTACAAATATAATAAAGTGTTAGAGGTCGTTATACCTATACATAAAAATGTATCATAAAAGTCATATATTTTTATGTACCCGCTTTACAATATATTTAATTTTTATATTATTTGAAATATCTCAACATCAATTCTTATGATCTGTGATGTGGAATTAAATTGTTCACTTAAAACTTCATCGTTAAAGTTGTGTTACGAGGCTATATATAATATAAAACTTTTCATATTTCAATATGCAAGTAGAATAGGGGAATTTAAGTAAAAATGTAAATAACTGAGTGTAGTGAACTTTTATAGTTGATTTTGTGTCTGTAGTCTGACTTAGAAGTTTTGTATCGGCGACAAGGTACTACTAGGACTGAAAAACTTGTTTATATCGCAACATAACAATTGATTGAGGCCCGTCGTGGCGCAGCGGCACGAGGTGTGACTGTAAAACCAACTGGTTGTGGGTTCGATCCCCACTGGAGGAGATGAAATATTTACTTAAATTTACATTTCCATTTCTTCGCTCTGGTGTCGAGGTTAAGCGCGGCGTTGAGTTCTGCCACTCAACACGCAATGCCTCCAGAATTCGGCAGAAAGTGGGCAACAGAGTGTCTTAACACTAGGTTCCCTCTGCCTACCCTGCTGTGTGCGGGATACAGCATGAAGCTGATTTATTTGATTTTGTTTTATAACAATTGATAATAGATAGTATTTGCCGTTGCCTTTGTGGAACTGCATTGTCACTTTTTATATAGAAGTTCGTAAAATACAAAACAGAAATATTAAAAGCAATAAAATTGTTGACTTGTTGTCTAGCACTGTTTTATTGTACGTGGATTGCAATATAAAAGTACTTTTCCTACTGAAAAGTTATAGTTTTTGAAAACTATGTTTATATCACGCATACGGCTATAATGTTGATATCTTCGTATTAGGGAGCATCTGGGAAAAAAATGCTTCATACACACTAAATCAAAATCTGACTGTCACGTCCATTTTCAAAACGTGTGTTATTTTTGCCGAGGATAGAACAGAATATTGGCTGTTTCATGCATTTTGTGAATTTTGTAGGGTAAATATAAAATTTTTTCGGTATTTCTCTTATTTTAGGGTCGAAACCGAATGGTTTCGCCGGTTTTTTTTTATATTTGTGTAATGTGGACGACCTTCAGCTGACAGTCCACGAGTCCTACATAACCCGTTCGAGCTCTCACTCAGGCGGCGTACCCATAAAAGGGTTACCTCACGATAAAAAAAAACTAAAATAATCATTCCTTTGCGGATGGCACTCCATTTTTATGTTTTGTTTCAAAAATTTAAGAAAAAATTATATCACAGAACTTAAAACTTAATCATTTTATGTCTTTAAAATAAAAAAAATTACATGTTGGTACATTCGTAACGAACTTCATCAGTTTAAACATAACGTTTCTCAAACTTCATCACAAATTTCGAAATTAGACAGACCAAATCATCTTAATCCTTTATACTATTGAATAGTCAGATTTACATACATAATGCAATAAAGGGTTAAAATACATTAGTTACGCTAAAATAAACTTTGCGAAGCTCGACTCTCACTATAGAGCTAAATTTAGTTAGAAGGGAATCAATATGCCTCGTGCGAACGAGACTTTTCAGGGTTAAAACACTGGTGGAATTTATAATTTTTCTAATATATATTTTTTTTATAATCTTATATTTGTCCTAAATATAGACCAGTGACCAGACAATAAGTTAGACCAGTCGTGGTGCAGGGGCACAAGCGTATAACTGAAACTCGTTATGTTGTATGTTCGATTCCCATTCGAGGAAATTAAATATTAAATATTTTCATTTCTTCCCCCTGATGTCGAGGCAGAGCGCGGCGTTGAGTTCCGCCACTCAACACGCATTGTCTCCGAAATTCGGTGGAAAATAGACACGAAATGTGTTAATACTAGGCTCCCCTAGATCAGAGGGTCACAATGCTTTTGAAGGTCTCAAGGATCAATCGACGTCTCCCTTTGCCTTATCTATCTTACAACAAAATTTCTTTTGAATAGAAAAAAAGAACTTTATATTATAATATAGAGAATATAAATGTATTCTCGATAAAAACTAGATTCTTCTTTATTATTACCGATAGTATCCAACAACAGGTTATTTTTGATTAAAAATATTTTAGCCCAGCGTCCTTGTGCACGTCCAACGCATTCTGATAGTGATTCGGACTTGTTTGCATACTCCCCCAGAGATGAGGGCCGCGGTAGTTAGCATTTACATAACAGCGGCTAGTAAAGTGATTCCCGTTTAACTTCCAAATGTTCCTGAAGAGATGATTCGAAGGTTGAGAATATTTGCTTAATGTAATTGAATTTTGTTACGTTTTTGAACTAATAGGGTTTATTATTTTTTAGTTGTTTTTGTAGCTTCACGGAGGGAGTGGAGGAAACGTGGGGTTTTACAGTTTAGACACTACGTTCTTATTAAGACACTTCCATTTTTCACTTTCCGCCGAAATATGGAGGCATTTTGTGTTTATATATTAATAATAATTACAATTAAAAAAGACATGAGTTATAAAATGGTAAATAACTTTAGATAGATAAAACACAAGAAATTTAAATTAAAAATTATATTAACGTTTTTAAAAAGCACACGTTATTGTCTGTAGTGTTATTCTTATAACCTCACTATTTCCGAGCAAATTAGTTAAGTTTAAAATTACTTTTCCTGTTTGTACATTGTATGTACAATGTGGCCTGAGAGAAGGCGCATAAATGGGAAACAATTTTGAGATCAAAGTAGATTTATTTTCTTTTGTAAGAATACAATATATTATTTTTCTTATAACTATCCGAAACACGTCTGTACAAACATTTTGTTCGAATAGACGAATAATATTTACAAATGTTTCACGTCATTTGTAAAAAAAAAGTGTTTTTAATATAGTATTTGTTTTAATCTTTATTTTTTTTTATATAACTGTATTTTGAATTTAGTGCCCGAGCTTCACATGGTTCTCTACGCACATAAGCAAATAAATAGTTCAGTATACATATAACAAAACTCACATCAAAACGATCGTCACATTCATAATTTTTTAGAAAGTTGTTAATATTTGAACAGCGGTAATTAATCCCGCGTCTCTTGGAAACCTTCCAAGCTCTCTGAGTACTAAGCTATTCGAAATTCTTCAACGCTTTGAAGAACTTATGTATGTTAACATCTCTGTAGGGAGAGTTTTACAATTCCCTCTACCCATGATCTTCACTTTCCTTCCATTTAGAGATATCGTGTGTTCGGAAACCACCGACTATATTTTGTCAGCCATGACAGAGGGAAATTCCCATTCATACTCCTAAATATTAACATTATTTCGAAAGCGATTTGAGCCTTCAATAAATTTTGTCTACCGCATAATGTCATCCTTTACTTATAATCCTACTAATATTACAAACAATAGAAATAATCCTAATCTTGCTAACATTATCACTACATCTGGCAACGTTACTAGCGACCCACGCGCGGCTTCGCCCGCTTAAACTGATTGTTTAAATTGTATTCAAATTATACAAAATGTTAATGCTAATATTATAAATGTATAATAATCCTACATATATTTATAATATTAGCAGAATTAGTAGGAAAAGATGTGAAAGTTTGTGAAGATGGATGTTTATTCCACTTTTGCGTAAAAACTGCTAAACGGATGTAGATAAAACTTTACAGTAATATCAGAATAAGACATAAGCTAATATTTACATTTTGTATGATTTGAATACAATTTAACAAACAGTTAAAGCGGGCGAAGCCGCGCGTGCTGCCAGATGTCCGAATTTTAGCGGGTCGTCCTGATTTAGCCTATAACTTAAATGTCCCGATCGGCGCAGGACCGCTACAGACCCGCTTTTCAAGAAATATTCCACGTGCTGTGAGAAGTCTTTTGTATTAACTTAAGATTTTAATTGATAATAGTTTTTTCAGATTTTAATTAGTTACTAATAATTTCATAAAAATACTAGAAAATTCGTTTCGTTAAAGTATAATGACGTTATTCCATTAAAAATATTCTACATTGATCTATCACCAGTGAAAGCTTTATTTAAAGCTCAAATAAATTGATAAATAATAAATTAAATTCTCATTATTTAGTTTTTTTTGTACTGCTTTTGGCGCCATACCACTTATTTACTTAAAACATTCAAAAATCCCGGTTTTGAGAAAATCTGAAACGCTGGTTGTTAAACGTCACAAATTAATAAATTACAAATTAAAAAACATACTTATTAGATTAAACTAGCTTAAATGACTAAACAAAACCGATGGCTAAATACTATAATTCTGTAACGACAACTCCTTTGTGCCAGTATTTGCATACGATAGCTCGTGTCAGTTTCAATTAGGCGAAAGCAAACGTGGCTTGCTTGTATAATTGCGACTAGCATCGCATACGATCGTCGATAACCATCTGAGCGTGTCTATTGCAATTAAGAGATATTACAATATGGCGTTCTTAATCGGTTTGTTGACTGAGCAGATGCTTCTGTTTATTACCATTATTACCATTGGGAATTTACTGACTTCATAATGGGAAATTTAATTGCAAAGTTTCATGATACGATGTTTTCAAGCTATATGCGAAGGGTCCCGAAAGTTTCGTAACGTAATCGAGACACGCGACAGAGTTGCCAGCCAAGTTAAAAAGCAAGCTTCCTTTGATCCCTTTAATACTCGTGAACCAATTAGTCTAGTGAAATTTAGCACATACCTTTGGGGGTTTTAACAAATGTGCTAAATTTCATACGTGAATAAACTTTAGAATTTTATCTGTAGTAAGTACAGAACTCGGCACCTGTAAAGATCTCCTATTCTTTTCCCTATGAAGTCGAGAACGACGCTTTAATTAACATTTAACTTGGCACTCATTTCATTTATGTTTTTGATGAGATATTACAATATTATGTCTTTAATCGGTTTGTTGACTTAGTAGATGTTTCTGTTTATTGCCATTGGGAATATACTAACTTCAGTATGAAACTTTAATTGCAAAGTTTCAAGAGACGATGTTTCCAACCTACATCCTCGTCCCGGAAGTTTAGTAACGTAATAATTTAATCTTATTATTTTATGTATGTATTTTCATATATTTTCTACTGTGATAACCGCAAAAGGCCAGCCGTGGCGCAGCGGCACGAAGTGTGACTGTAAAACCGACTGATTGTGAGTTCCATTTCCACTCGAGGAGATGAAATATTTACTTAAATTTATATTTCCATTTCTTCGCTCTGGTGTCGAGGATAAGCGCGGCGTTAAGCTCTGCCTCTCAATACGCAATACCTCCAGAATTCGGCAGAAAGTGGGGAACGGAGTGTCTTAATACTAGGTTCCCTCTGCCTACCCTGCTGTGTGCGGGATACAGCTTGAAGCTGATTTGATTTTTAGTTTGATAACCGCAAAAAATATGCACCAAGCCATTTCTTGATAATATTTTTAATTAGAATTTCAGGAAAAATATCAAAACTCAAAATAAGTTACACTAAATGACAAAAAACTCTAAAGATTGCAAGTGACATATTACTTAAGACCCTGTTTCCTGAGATTATGCTCGTTCTGCTAACGTGCGCTGAAGTTTTTGCTCGTATTGCGTTTCATGTGAAAATGTTACGTAGAATTATTTTTAGCCTCTTGCCTTTTTTTGCTTTTATATTGCATATTTTCAGTAAAAATTTCTTTTTTTTTAGTTTTGCTAATTTCTACGTTTACATATAAATATTTTATGTATTTTTTAGCTTTACGCGGTATCCCGCATATAGCAGAGTAGGCAGAGGGAACCTAGTGATAAGATACTCCGTATCCATCAAGACACTTTCACTTCCCACTTTCCCCCGAATTCTCGAAACATTTCGTGTAATGGAACTCAACGCCGCTCTTTGCCTCATTACCAAAGAGAAGAAATGAAAATATTAAATATTTAATTTCCTCGAGTGGGAATCGAACTGACAACCTGTCGCGTTTACAAATACACGCAAGCGCCCCGCGTCATCACTTGCTTCAATTCTTTAATAATTATACATGTAAACTAATATTCCATATATAAATACTTATTTAGAAAACATATAAAAAATTAACCGTAGCGGGATATGCATCCGCGTCTCTTAGGATCCGTCCATAATAGTCCAAATTTTAATACGTTTTCTAAATAAGTATTTCTCTTTCCTAAGTATGGAATAACATTTTAAAAATGTAAAAAAATAATATTCCGTATATATATATGTAAAAAAATAATATTCCATATATATATATGTAAAAAAATAATATTCCATATATATATATATTTACATAATGAGATCTTATTCTAAATGAAACATCGTGAAGCCAATTAAACCTCTTTCACGTAATAAAATGGCTTTGTCGTTGAACTTTTAATTATAAAAGAAATCTCTTGAAATTAGTTGACATTTACTTAAGTAAATGTTTATAAAAATTGTATAATTCATTTAAAAAGAAAACTGGTGTGTTGTTATTATTTATATTGTAATAATAATATATTAAATAATTTCTATAATGAATTTTAATTGCGACGAACAGTCTTATTGGCCTATAGAAATACCTAGTAAGTCTTTATTGTTATTTTGTCAGTGTGAACTTATTTTATTTAAAAAAAATTGCTTGACGCTGTATCGGTCACACAGATACCCTAGGGTAGCTGTGTGACCGATACAGCGTAGCGTAAGTAGAGGGAACCTAATGTTAAGACACTCCGTTTCTCATTTTCCGCTAAATTCTGTAGACGTTGCGTGTTGAGTGGCGGAACTCAACGCCGCGTTTTGCCTCAATGTCAGAGCCAAGAAAATAAATATTTCATTTTCTCGAATGGGGATTTAACCCACAACCATTCGCGTTTACAGCAACACTTGTGCCACGACTGGCCTTAATTATTTATATTTTCTTGCTTTAATAATTTGGTAAATTTATGTAAAAAAAAAAGAGTATTTTTGTGGCTAGGTTGATAAGATTTCACGCGGTAATTCAATACTTGTTCGATTTAATTAAATAACTTTTGGCATTGAATGTTTCTGTAAATGAGAAAACCGCATGCGAAATTTCAACATATATATGTAATTTTATATGTTATAATCCTGTTTTTATATTCGGCGGGGTTTTATTGGATTTATATGTATTTTTAACCTTATTTGTGAAGCAAAACAATCGCTTATTTATGGAAATACGGTAATCCATACCGTTCTTGCGTACTGGGAACCTCTTGTCTAATTTTATATGCGTATAGCGTAACCTCATATTAAAATAAATTATTTTTTTTAGTTTATTCATACAGTTGATATTTAAATTTGGTAGACGTTTCTATATAAAAGTCTGTTTCTGTATTAGCGTTCACTATATGGTAAACGCTTCTTATAATATATATATTTTGTAAATGGTTTCTTTATTAATAATGAAATGTTATTCATCTGCCATATTATTATACAGTTTCACATAACTAAAACCTGGTTCCATTGTTTCAGGTCTACAGCTGCGGAGTATAGAGGAGCCGCAGGGAGGCGCGGGTGGAGTGCCCGCGCCGACCTGCTACGACGCGGAGTGCGCCCGCACAGAGGCCTGGCTAGATGAGAATCAAGAGTTCGTGCATGATTACTTCTTAAGGTAATCTTAATAATTATACATTTTACCTAAAACATAAAATAAGATAAATAAAATCAGCTTCACGCTGTATCCCGCACTCAGCAGGTAAGGCAGAGGGAACCTAGTGTTAAGACACTCCGTTCCCCACTTTCCGCCGAATTTTGGAGGCATGACTTGCTGAGTGGCAGAATTCAACGCCGCACTTTGCCTCGACACAAGAGCGAAGAAATTGAAATATAAATTTAAATAAACATTTCTTTTCCTCGAGTGAGGACAGAACCCACAACCGTCGCGTTACAGTCACATCCTTGTGCCCCTGGGCCACGACGGCCTCTAAAATAAGATATTGTTAAGGTATTTTTAAGATAAAAAAATATTTAATAAAACAAAAACCCCGACTGGCAAGGCGAAAGAGGTATGTAGAGACCGTAGCGTTTTTCGCTCCGTTCTCTCTGACTACCCCGTTAGGGATACAGTGTGAAGTTAAGTAAAGAAGTAACATGTAAATTATAGTGTAGGTATTAGGTACACTGTATTTTAAAACACATAATTAAACTTAAATTACTTAATTTGTTTGTTCTAACTATATTGTTTTGATATTTTTTTTTAAATATTATATTTAAATATTATAATTTTGATTGCATGTTTTTTAAATCGACTAATTTTCTTACTTGTTTCAAAACATTGTGGGGCAAATCTAATCAGTATTTTAGGTAACAGTTAAAACCAAGCTGAAAGTTTCTTTCAATACTTCTACTCCTCTAATGAATGCCAAAGTTTGCCTTTTAGCAAGACCGAGAGATATAGAGAAATAAACTATATTTTCTTACTTTTATTACCAACGGAATGTATAGTATTGAGGCCATCGTGGCCCAGAGGTGCAAGGGTATGATTGTAACGCGACGGTTGTGGGTTCATTCCCCACTCGAAATTAATTATTGTTTAATAATATTTTTATTTCTTCGCCCTGGCCTCAAGGGAAGCTCAGTGTTTGGGGAAAGTGGGCCCTTTGCCCACCCCTGCTGTGTGCGGAATACAGCGTGAAGTTGATGAAATTTTATTTAATTTATACATAGTTAAACCTTAAGTTGTATTTAAAGCTAAGAATTTTCTTTACTTTATCTAATATTTTAATGAATTTAATATACTTGTGCATGATAAAACCCGTAAAAGCGACTTTTCATTTCGCTACTTATTTTGAAGCGTAAAACAAAAATGTTGCTTCTGTTTAATTTTGTGCGACATTTTGTAATTATTTTAAAATTTATCTTGTTTACGGTTAAAATGTCTTTATTATTTCACATATTTAATATATTTTTTTCGAAAATGATGTGGAAATTTATCGTAGTATTTATAGAACTTGAATTTTTGTGTGATAGTTTCATAAAAAGACAGGGCCTTGATATTTAATTCGTTATTACATTTACAAAGTAGCTGTTGTAGTAATGATATATGTATAATAAAAATATTAACAAGCTATAAAAACTTGTTTCCTTATAAAACTATATTTATAAAGATAAATAAAAACATACATAAAAATTTCTCAAGAAGCATATGTGTTGTATTGTCCACGTATATTAATTATATTGTTATTTGTGTATGAAAAAGTTCTATTATATTATTTATTCATTTATTACAATAAATAAGCAATTTTTATAAATATTTAATTTTAAATAACCTTGACTTTCATTTTAAATAACCTAAATAAGTAAAGAAGCTCAGGTAGCCATATTTTATAAATATCAAACTTTGACCGTCAGCTGTTGCGTCAGAATGCAATGAAAAAGATATATACACATAGCTGCTGATCTTTTGCTCTCTGGATTGGACTTAGCACGTTAGTATATAAATACAGACCAACGGAAAAAATATATATATATATTTTATCACTAAGAAAGTAGAGGCCAGTCGTGGCGCAACGGCCGTATGTAGGACTGTAAAATCGACTGGTTATGGGTTCGATTCCTATTCGAAGAGATGACATATTTACTTAAATTTATATTTCCAGTTCTTCGCTCTGGTGTCGAGGTTAAGCGCGGCGTAGAGTTCTGCCACTCAACACGCATTGCCTCCAGAATTCGGCAGAAAGTGGGGGAACGGAGTGTCTTAACACTAGGTCCCCTTCACTGATGTGCGGAGTACAGCGTGAGGCTAAAAAAAATATTTGGCGTTTTAATATCCGTATTCAAAGAGAGTTTTTACTAAGAATTTTAGAGACATTTTACGATGCTATTTTACATGGTGCTCAGAAAATAGATAAAATTTTAATTAAATAGATTAACTTTTCAAAAGTGCGATATGTCCATAAATTATTATGTGTATGTTAAAATATGCATAGCATCGGAAACTATTATATCTCTATACAAAGTTTTGCTTGACGTTTCCTCTGTTGACTGTTAAGGCCTTGCGGCGTACTGTATACGGAAATGCAATACAGATTTAAATTGAAAAGTTTATTGTAGTATTGCGTGTAAAGTGACGTAACCATGCGCTGTGCTTTGTCTTGTTACACAACCAGGAAATGTAAATAAGTCATACCCCCCAGTGGGCATCGTACCCACAACCGTCGATCTTATCAGACGCTGTGCCGCTGCACCGCGACGACCCCTTATAATAAAAGTTTATAATATACATCAAAAATATATTTAATTCATATCAAATTAAATACATATATGTATATGTATGTGTGTAGTTAGAGTATAGGTAAATAGTTATATTATACCAACTAGCAAGTGAGTAATATAACAAGGTTATTTTTGAGGCCGTCGTGGTCCGGGGCCACAAGCGACGTTTGTGGGTTCGATTCCCTGTAGGGGGAATGTATTATTATTCATTTATATTTTCATTTCTTGGCTCTGCCACCAACCACAAGCTCGGTGTTGAGTTCCGCCACTCAACACACAATGAATCAAAAAATTTGGCGAAAAGTGAGGAACGGAGTGTCTTAACACTAGGTTTCCTCTGTCCACCCTGCTATATGAGAGATACAGCGTGAAGCTGTTTATTTTTTATTATTTCGTTTGTTAAATTGACACAGTGATAACGCGAATTAATTTTACCATCGGTTCATTTCTGTGTGATTGACGTTTAAATTATTTTGCTGCTGTTATTTTTTAATATTGTATAAATATTTTACAATGTTTTACATTTTTTACTTTTGTGTAATAGACTAGTTTATGGTAATTCAATATAGTTTATAATAGTAATTTTTGTATTTTTTGTCTATATTATATCTATATAGACATATATATATATTTCTTTGTCTTTACCATAAGTGAGAAAAAGAGAAGACGTAGTTACATATATGTACATACGTAATACGTAGAAATATTTATTTTTCTTCAGCTTCACGTGGGATATAATCCCGCATGTAGCAGGGTAGGCAGAGAGAGCCTAGTGTTAAGACACTCCGCTCCCCACTTTGCGTCGAATTCTGTAGGCATTCCGTGTTGATTGGCGGAACTCAACGCAGTGTTTTGCCTCGACACCAGAGCAAAGAAGATATGAAATATTTCATTTTCTTGAGTCAGAATCGAACTTATAACCTGTCACGTTTACAGTCGCACGCTGGTTTGCTCCAAGTTTGTGCCTCAACATTCTTTAGCATCTCGTACGAATACGAATTGAATTTTCATTTTTGATTCTATATAAGTATGCTATAGCATCCCTGTAAATTGTGTTACTGTTACAGTTCAATGCTATTTCTAGAAAACACTGTGTCTAACTTTTATTTCTAGGGCTTTTCTTGTATTTTTCTATTTGGGACACCAACATTTTTTTTAAATAGTATATTTTAAGATTTCGATTTTCATATGAAACGAAATCGAACACCTCGAGGCTTTTACTGTACTTATATTTTCCTCTAGAACAGAGGTTCCTAACCTTTTCTTGATCAAGGACCATTTTTATATCATTCTTGGTAGCATAGACCACTATACATGTAGGTATAGTAAAAGTTAATCCCCAGTCATAAAATTAAAATCGTTCGCGGACCATATTTAGGCTTCCGCGGACCACTAGTTGGGAACCAGTGCGCTAGAACAAAATACCAATAAGCTTATACAATCATGTCTTAAATTCTAATACAATATGTTATTCTAGAGGATCTCTTTCTCTTTCCGTTTGAAGTGTAAACGTGCAACTCGGACTTTCCGACCTCGGTGGTGGGTCTATAAACTTAAAATAAATCAGCTTCATGCTGTATCCCGCACACAACAGGGTAGGCAGAGGGAATCTAGTGTTAAAGACACTCCGTTCCCCACTTTCTGCAGAATTCGGGAGGCATTGCGTGTTGAGTGACAGAACTCAACGCCGCGCTTAACCTCGACACCAGAGCGAAGCAATGGAAATATAAATTTAAGTAAATATTTCATCTCCTCGAGTGGGGATCGAACATACAACCAGTCGTTTTGCAGTCACACCTCGTGCCGCTGCGCCATGACTAGCCTCTATAAACTTATTTTCAAAAATATCTATTAATTAAACAAAGCGGTCAATTACATTTTTATAAAAAAAATATTGCGAATATCAAGGCTTCGTGCAATCTTCTGATACACGATTACTTAGAAAAACAATAAAAAATGAACAACTATATTTTGTAAAATAATTACACCAAAATGTTTTTTTTGGCATTTTGTCTTACCTGTATGTAATACAAATAAGATACTATGTGTATCTAACCAATAGACTCCACTCATTCCTTTAACTCCACTTAAATTCTGACTGGAGTAACTTATTACTAGGTTCTATTTACTTTCATTTTAAAAACTACCCTTAAAATAAACTTTAACATATTTTTTTTTCTCCTCTTAAATAATATTCTAAAGTTTTTTTTATCAAAGCCAACATTCAATAAGAAATTGCAAGTATTTATTTAAGGAACGATTCCTATCTAACCTTTTAGTTGAAAGTCCAGAGAGTACACGTTACCTTATAATTTGATCTGATATAATAATTATAAAGGTAATATTCTTGCTTGTCGGTAGTGGCTGTCGCTGATGGTAAAAAAACGAATATAAGCTAGTTTTACCTTTTAAAATACTATATAATAATATTAGATTAAATATTCTCTATGAACCGTCAATTTTTCATACTTGTGTCTGAATATCGCTTGACCCAACTACTAAATTGCGTATTGATTAAATAACACAAATAGCTTTTTTTTTTATATTGGTAACTTAGAATGTGTTAATGCCATCTCATTTAGTAAATAGACTATTTAATAGAGGTCAGTCGTGTCGCAACGGTCCAAGCGTATGACTGTAAATGCAACAGGATGTGGATTCGATTCCCACTCGAGCAAATGAAATGTTAAATATTTTGATTTTTTTGTTCTGATGTCGAGGCAAAGCGCGGCGTTAAGTTCCGCCACGCAACACCTAATGTCTCCAAAATTCGGCGGAAAGCGCAGGGTCGTAAGTGGTGTTCAGTTCTCAGACTCAACACGCAATGCCTGTAGAATTCGGCAGGGAATAGGGAACGGAGTGTCTTAACTCTAGGTTCCCTTTGCCTACCCTGCTGTATGCGTGATGCAGCGTGAAGCTGGAAAAAAATATATACCTAGTAAATAACATGTACGCACAATAAATAAATAATTATATTATTAGAACAATAAGGAAGATATAGCGAACAAACTTTAGCGTCGCTCTTAACAAGGCAATCTCGTAAACTCTTTAATAAATTTAAACACAACCAGATAACACTGCCTCGCGGTGGTGCTCTACGGATTACGTTAGTTTATAATGAAACTATAATACGGAGTTCCTCTGATTGTCCGTTTCGTAATTTAACCTCGTTTTGTTTGGCGTGATTTGTTTTGGCCTATTTGCCTATTAGCTTCACGCTGGTTCCCGTACATAGCAGGGTAGGCTGAGGGAAGCTAGTGTTAAGACACTCTGTTCCGACGAACTTTTTTAGGCATTGTGTTTTGAGGTGCGGGACTCCAATGCCGCGCTAATTGAAAATTTTCTTAATTTCTTGATTAAATTAATTTTATAGATTATACTTTACATTGTTCTTTGACCATTCATTTAAAGATATTATGTGCTGTGGCTGGTATGACGGAGCTCAATATACCATTTCGTTTGAAAGGTACGAGAAAAAATATAAATATACATATTTGTTCGTGTACAATCAGCCACTTCTAAAGTCGAAAAAAAATATACAATTTAAAAAAAAAACGTAAAACTAATTATATGGATTTTATTTCAATTTTTTCTGTAAAAAGTATTTAGTTAGACTTACATACATTAGCTCAGATATCATAACAAAGTTATATTTAAGCTTGATTTTTATATTTTACAATGACGATAATATGGTATGGTATAATCGGTGATGAACTAACTATCACAACCATTATCTCAAATTTATACCTAGTATTCTACCTTAAAATTTAAATATTTACACGCTTAACTTTTACTTGATAAATATTTTTTTTAGCTTCACGCTGTATTCCGCCCATAACAGGGAAGACGAAGGCAACCTGGGAACCTAGTGTTATAACATTCCATCTGCATTAAGACACTTTCGTTTCCTACTTTCCACCGAATACTGGAGACATTCGTATTCATTCAGTGGCGAAGCTCAATGCCACGCTTTGCCACGAGCAAGGAAATGAAAGTTTTAAATAAATAATTTTGTTGTCCTTATAAATTTACAAATATTTTTTTTTTTTATTATTTATTAATAACAATATATATAACATCTAAAAAACCAAAAAGGTTTGTAATGATGTCAAAAATGTTCTTAAATTACACAATTTTAATTGACAATAAATAATACATCATATTTAACACTATTATTCACAGTAAATTTATAAAAAAGTTAATTAATAAAATAAATACTTAAATAAATTAAGTTAAAAACTATTGACAAAATATATTTTTTTAACACTTTTTTAATAAATGATGATTTATGATTATATAAATGTCTCTGATGTCCACAGGAAGGCGACGCGGCAGGTTGTAGACGCGTGGCTAGTGTCACACGCCACGCCACCCAGCGCCGAACTCGCGTCCCCATCGCGGGCTGGCTCCGGTTCCGGCGCTACTACGCCCGTTAGGTATTTATGAATGACTAATCTATACTTATAATAAATCTGTAGAAAAGTCGTTTCTGTACATTGAAAATATTTAAGAAAAAATTAGCCAGGGTGTTAAAGGATAACTAACAGAATCCATTTCCAACATTTTTGGAATTTTTGTCTGTTTGTCTGTTTGTCTGTTTATGTGAACACGTATCACGTAAAAAGTACACAATAAATTTAAGCAACTTTTATACATAAAAATTACAAATAAATCAAGGTAGGTTTTAG
>JAATLQ010034225.1:0-21625 GCA_013421005.1 Heliconius erato x Heliconius himera
TGCTTGCGGCAGCCATTTTCCAGGCAACCATGTGTTTTAGTGATGACAAAAAAATAAGCTTTAATTTGATATATAATTCATTAAAAAAACACATGAGTGCAAATATTCACATTAAGTAACCTCTTTAAACCAGGCAACCTTGGACTTGCGGCAGACTGAGAGCTGGCAACCATTGTTTTTCCAATTCCTTATGCGATTTTCTTTCAAATGATGTGCGATTCACATAAAAAACATATGAGAGCAATTTTCTCCAAAAACGAGTTACGAAAAACATTAATTAAAGGTGATTGCGGCAGGATGTTTTTGGGCAACCCTAGTGTAATCTATTCTACTATCATGCATCATTCTTAAATATAAGTTTCATTAGAAAATCTAATCCCTACAGTTTTAAACGATGGGATCTTAGGCCATAAGTATGCAACTTACTTCAACATATTCCTCTTTATGGGCCCGCTCCGCTTCGATCGTGGTGGGAACCTGGTTTTATGCTATTTATTAATGCGGACGAAGCCACATGGAAAAGCTTTTGTAAGACGTAACAAGAAGCGTTTGAAATTTTAACACAATAACAGTTTCTATGACAACTATTATAGTTTAAATTGTATTAGTTTACGTATATAATATTATATAGGTATATATCACTTAAATTGAATATACTCAAGCATTGTGTACACTAAGATTGTCGACCTCCTTGATTTAGACCTACAGTTATTATGCCTAAACAATGTAATTAATAATGTACTGCTTATGTTATATTATAAACAATGAAATCAGCTTCACCCTGTATCCCGCACACAGCAGAGTAGGCAGAAGGAACCTAGTGTTAAGACACTCCGTTCCCCACTTTCTGCTGAATTCTGGAGGCATTGCGTGTTGAGTGGCAGAACTCAACGCCGCGCTTTGCCTCGACACCAGAGCGAAGAAATGAAAATATAAATTTAAGTAAATATTTCTTCTCCTCGAGTGGGGATCGAACCCACAACCAGTCGATTTTACAGTCACACTCTTTGCCACTGCGTCACGACTGGCATCTATATTATAATTATTGTACAAAATAGGAAAACACAATTAATTTGTACAAATCAAATTATAATTGTTAGTTAATACTTACTAGCAACAGTTATTATTATTAAAACATACATTATAATAGTATTTACCTGCACATTCGCTCCTGTGGTAAAATTGAAATAAATAAGTTTCATTTTTTTATATTTACACTGTATCCCGCACACAGTACGATAGACAGAAAGAACCTAACCTAACAAATACAAATCTAATGTCAAGACACTTCAGGCATTCCTTTTCGAATGACGGATCTCAAGGTCATCCTTTGCCTCATTACACCAGAGGCGGGGAAAATGAAAAACATAAATATTTCATATTTCGAGTGGAAACCGTGTTCAGCTTAAAATAGCCCAGCCAATACTTCTGTCGATATTGATATCTACAGCTGAACTATCCAAAACAAAAATATTAATTTAATTGGAGCCAGTGAAATTAGTGATTAGAAAAAAATCAACACATTTTTTTTACTGTTCTCATAAATTTCCTGATAATTACTCCATTTTCTGTATTAGCAAAACGCATTTTTTAATCAAAAATATTCAAATTAATAGTAGGTTACCGTCACGATGAAATGCTCAAAACTAAATTTAAAAGTCAGCATAAAATCGCCAACATACATAGTATACCACTCGTTCCTACGCACCGATGGACACAAATATCAAAAGATATAAGCGATTCATTTCATACATATGTACACATATATTCATACTAGTAGCCTACTAGTCTTCGCCCGCATGGTTACATTGAAAAACTTAAGTAACTTTTACTGTAGCCACATCAAAACAATTAACGTGACGTATTAACGTAAATAATACACTTTTTATATATGTTTATAGCCTTCCTTGGTGTATAGAGTATTCAATTTCTTCTAATAAACTTTTTCCAAATCGGACTAGTAGTTCTAGCTCATCCTGCTAAATACAGGATAAAGCGGGAAAAAAAATGTTTTTCACGCTTGTGAGTTTCTTGCCGGGTTTTCTCAGCATTCCGAACCAGTTAGCTTTTGTTATAGGTTCATTTTACAATTCAAAAGTGCTTACAATTGTCTATTTAAATAATAAAGACTATTTTGAATTTATTATTGTGAGAATTGACCACACACTATATTAAATTATATAAAATATATATTTTAATATGTTCTGCTTTATAATAACCATAATTATGTAGTGGAAATGCAAATTTTCTTTACAATGTTATAATAAATGGATATGAATTTTATATTTATAATCCATTTTGTTTATTTGACGCCGTAATTTGCAAGCGTCTGGTACAGTATCAATGCAATACTTGCTAGCAACGGTCATTATTATTAAAACATACATTATAATAGTATTTACCTGCAGATTCGCTCCTGTGGTAAAATTGAAATAAATAAGTTTCATTTTTTCGTGAAAACACAATAAATGTGGGTTCGATTCCTTCTCGGGGAAATAATAATAATATTTTTTAATTTATTTTTTTTGCTTTGGTAGATAAAGCGCGGAGTTCCATCACTTAACACGCAATGTTTGGTTAGTTGGGCAGAAAATGAGGAAGTGCTCATCATGTGTAACTATATTGATTGCCGAAAGTCTCTAAAACATATAAGTCTGCAATCAGCTATTTCTAGAGAAATATTTTTATAGATTTCACTCTTACTTACTTAAATTTAAACAGGTCCCGATTGTTAATCCTAAGAAACTATTGGGCTTGTTTATTTCTTTTTAGTTTTATGCAGTCGAGTCCTTCGTTTTTTTATAAAAAAATAAAATAATACTAAAAACTGTTAGAAAGTATTATCTTTATCTTTGTGATGCAAAAGATAATAATTTAATGCCAAAGAAATCTTTTAAAATTCCACTATCAATCTTCAAACGGCCTCCCCGTTTGAATCTCTAAAAATGATAATACTCAAAGAAAATCCAATCCTTTCATACATTTTACAATCCAATAGCTTAAAATGCCGTGATCTTAAAATAAAAACATTTGATTCGCTTACACAGCTCCACCGAGCACTCGCCTTGTGGGAAAACAATGAAACAGCCATCTTTCAGCTGGACTAGAATATTCGAATATTATAGGAGTTTTTTTGTTTTTAGCTTCAGGGTGAGAAGAATACTTTTGTGTTAAGACGCTGCGATCTCCGCTCTCCATCTTTAAGTAATGAGCCGTAATTATTTTAATTTATCCGCTTTAGTAAACATAACGTGGCGTTAATATCCGCCACTCAACAAGAGGGAAAGACTGTCTTAATAGTGAATTCCACCTGCCTATCATGCTATATACGGTATCCCGCACTGCCACACACCATTGTAGGCAGAAGGAACCTAGTGTTAAGACACTCCGTTCCCCACTTTCTGCCGAATTCTGGAGGCATTGCGTGTATGTGCGTGTTGAGTGGCAGAACTCAACGCCTCGCTTTGCCTCGACACCAGAGCGAAAAAAATGGAAATATAAATTTAAGTAAACATTTCATCTCCTCGAGTGGGGATCGAACCCACAACCAGTCGGTTTTACAGTCACACTTTGTGCCCCTGCGCCACGACTGGCCCCGTGGATAATATATAATATCTTATATAAAGTACAATAGACAAAAATAACAAATACAAGTAAACAAAATTGTAACCCTTGTAATAACAGTTGTTGTGACTCAAATCTCACCGTAAAGCACGAAAAAACATAAAAATGACCTTTCTAAAGATATTGCTATAAAATTGCTACTCTTCGTGGAGGTAGAGCAAAGGATATTCGACCTTATTCTATAAAAGTAAGAGCTAATTTCGTATGCTGCTATTTTGATGACGTGTCAAAGCTGTTTGCACTAAGATAGGCCATGTATTGAAATTGCAATCTTAGTATTATAGGAATAAAGTTTAAAATGTAGTGGGATGGTCTGTACATAGAGAGACTAAGACAAAGCCATGTTGAGACTCAAGTGAAGTATTGTCATGCGTCACTGTGAGAAAATTTATATATGAGGAAATGAAGCAGAGGTCTAGTGAAATAATATGTGGAAAAACATTGTAGGTACAGCTGGATTTGAACCTGCGTTTTTTTTAATAACATGTTGTTCCATCGCTTTTAATATCTTCGGAGATATCGTCGCATATATGACTATAAATATTTGTTTTAAAATAATTGTTTTGATTATTTCCAAGAAAATCTTATAAAAAAGAAATAAAAATTATAAAATGAGTAATTAAAATATAGAAAAAACATGTTGAAATTCACAAAGTATTTGTTAGTATTGTGAATTTCAACATGAAATTTTTCTAAAGTTTTTTGATTTCGAATTTTAATCATTAATTCCTTGTATTCATATAAGAAATTATTCAGCCACATAACAAGTATAAAATATTATATGTATGTTATAGTCTATACTTAAGTAAGTTTGTTTGGTTGAATGCACTGATGTCAGGAACTAGTAGTAGAAACTAATTGAAAAAAAAATCTGTTGGATAGTCCATTTATCGAAGAAAGTTATAGGCTATATTATATCACGTTAATTGTTTCAAAGTAACCCACTGTGCCTGCGGTCAGAACTATCTGATGAAATTAGCACTCATGTTTCACATACAACGGAATACATATGTAATTCCTTTTGATCAATTAGGCGAAGCCGCATGCTTAATATAATTATATAAATATGACAATACTTAATAACAAAAAAATTGTAGGTTTTATTTTTCATAGTGTATTGTATTTTTACAAATCAAGCCCTTTTATTTGATTGTTGCGATGGCCATTTTCAATTGAACAACAATATTGATTACAATTATGTAATTTAATTGCCGTCAGAACTGCAGTCGTAATCCATATTTCAGCTCTATCGGACTCTTAGTAATGGGTCAAATTGAGCTTGCAAGATTTCACATACATTAACACAGAAAAAACATGTAATTTTAAAATACTTGTATAAATATGATGTTGATAAATATAAAAAAAATCTAGTTTTTTTTGTGTTTTAACTTTGTAATTATGTTTTTTCTATGAAATATACCTATAAATTTTCACTTTTCGTATTGTTACCTTTATTTGTGTCGTAAGTTCTCACTTCATGCCTAATTTCATAAGTGTAGGTCCACAGGAAGTACCCTGTTGATTTTGATTTCATACGAGATGCAGTAAAATCGATGCATAAACCCTCGTATCTTTTGATTGCATTGACTTAGAAGCTTGATTTTCCTGTGCTCCAAAGATTCGTAGGCCTGAATATTCGATATTAATTTCAGTTTGATACCTCCACGCGATCTTGAGATAAATGGTCTGGACAGACGGACAGACGGACAGACGGAAAACAAAAGATCCTATAACAGTTCCGTTTGCACCTTTGGAGGTACGGAACACTACAAATATAATGTATTTAAACATTCTTATAAAATAAATCTCTAGAATCTCTAATAGAATATTTGTGAATTTTGTAAAAGCTTTTAAAAGGAGAAAAACTATAATGTATGTACATTTGTATGTATTTTACCTTTTGCAAGGTGTTTATTCAAGCTTAAAATATTGAGGGTGGTATGTGAGGAGGTCTTAGTTTTTTTTTTCAGCTTAACGCTTCATTCTGTGAGTAGTAGAGCAAGCAAAGGGAACCTAGTATCAGTACACTCCATTTTTTTGTTCGTATGCACACATTCCGTCTGCATTCCAGTTATTGTTTGTAGTTGTAATTATTCGATACACCTCAGTGGGGGCAGAACCCAAAGCCATCGTGTTTATAGTCGCGACGAGGTCACCCAAATTTTGTTATATACATTTAAATGAAAATTTGAACTCTATTTAAATTTAATAGTTAACCTCAAATTTAATAATTAACCTTCAATTACTATAAAAAACATTATTAGGTGAACAAAAAATGAGTGGAAAGGAAAGGAAAGGAAACTCCGTTTCCGCATGAGTCGCCCTATTTTCGACACATTGCGCGATGAGTGGCGAACACCGGGATTTGTATTGTGAAGAGCAAGTGGATGAAAATAATTTAGTTCTTCGAGTGGGAATCGAACTCACCCCTTCGTCAAACAGCCATTACAGCCATTAAAAGCTATTACAGTCAAACGTTGTGTCTCTTAAAAATATCTGAAATTGAATAAAGCCTAAAAATCATAGAAATATGATTTTTCTTCATCTCATTCTTAAGCTGTAAGCCATATAAAATATAATCTATTTTCTAAAGCCTTAGCTCTAGACGCCACCATGACTACTATAGTATATGACTACTATAGTGGAAGGTTCGATTCTTGTTCAGAGAATGCTTATACACTCGCATGCATAGACAAAAAGTGTGTTTTTATTTCAAAATTTTTAAAAAAGTATATATAATGTATTCTTTAATTAAAGCCTATTCTTTTATCTTTAAATTAACATATTTATCATTTTAATCCAATCACTACTTTTGAATATATCGTGGTATGAACGTAAGTGCGAAGATTTTACTCCTTGCAGTACTAACCAGTTGCGGTATGCAATCCCTTATATAAGCCCTCGTAAGCAACGGAGTTGCAGGCGATCTCTCCCAGGCATCCATGTTAATGTTAATGGATGCCTGACACCACAGCAAGAATGCAAACTTGCCTACCTTCCGTCGAATTCTGAAGGCAATGCATGTAGAGTGGCGGAACTCAACACCGCGCTTTGCTTACCAGAGCGAGTGGAAGTCGCCCGCGTTATAGACAAGATAAAACAATCTTATCATTATTCTATAAACTTTTATTTTTTACTGTCACCTGTACCGTTGTCTGTCTGTAATCTTGCAAGTTAAATTTGATCCACTTCCCTATGAATAAGATAGGAACTCTGTAATTAAACGACGCAATCCCATCGAGTTTGAACTCGTTTTAATTCTTCGTGACGAGTACTTTATTACTATATCGTAATCAGGGTCATTTTTCAAAATAAATTAATTCTAATAAGAAATATAACACTTAATAAATAATAAAAGCGTGTTACATTTTGTTGGTATAATAAGCACCTTCTTTTCCTCTCGCTATCAAAATGACCAGGAGGCCAGTCGTGGCGCAGGGCACAAAGTGTGACTATAACATTGACTGGTTGTGGGTTCGTTCCCCATTCGAGGATATTTACTTAAATTTATATATCCATTTCTTCGCTCTAGTGTCGAGGTAAAGCGCGGAGTTGAGTTCTGCCACTCAACACGCAATGCGTCCAAAATTCGGCAGAAAGTGAAGAACGGGGTGTCTTAACACTAAGTCCCCTCTGTCTATCCTGCTGTGTGCGGGATACAGCGTGAAGCTGATAAAAAAAGATATTTCTTAGAGTTAATTTATTTTTAACTTTTTAGTTCACAAATATTAAAAGATTGTTCTTAAAAAAGGGTTTCTTTTTATTTTATTATAAGTAGGTCATTGGTTATGACTGCGGGCGTCACAATCTTACAATATACGTTAACACCTGGACATAGGGTTGGAACTCTAAGCATATATATTTATATATATTCTGCTCCGTTCCTCACTTTTTTGAGGCGTTCCTCACTTTTGCGTTGTTGCTAGAGCAAAGAAATGAAAATAATAATAAATAATAATTAATTTAAATCTGAGGCCAGTCGTATCGCACAGGCATAAAATGTGTCTGCAAAATCGACTGGTTGTGGGTTCGATCCCCACTCGAGGAAATAAAATACTTATTGAAAATTTATATTTTTATTTCTTCACTCTGGTGTCGAGGCAAAGTGCGTTCTGCCACTCCACACGCAATGCCTCCAGATTTCGGCAGAAAGTGGGAAATGGAATGTCTTAATACTAGATTCCCTCTACCTATCCTACTGTGTGCGGGATACTGCGTGAAGCTGATAAAAAAATCATTCCCTCGAGTGGAGATCGAATCCACAAGCGACGCGTTACAATCACACTCTTGTGCCCTTGCGCCACGACGACCTCAAACGGAGTAAAAAGTTACTCCTATAATATAAAAAAAATACGAGAATAACATCGTCTAACTCGTATCTTTTATTTTATCTCCAGGTGAACGATTGAGACACTGAGAGTGAGATTTTTATTCAATTTGTGCACACAAACGCGGTGCGATATATTGAAAATGTGAAACGACTTTTTTTTATTTTTTTTTCTTTTTTTTTCTTGTGTCACAATATTTTTTGCAATAAGAGACACTCGTGTTCATACTGAAACACTCGATGTATACACTAAGTGTACCATGTATAATGTCATAGGTCTATTAGTGACGTATTTCCGTTTGCTAGCGACAAAAACTACTTCTATAATTATTTGGCATCATCACAATTCGGATTATACAGAATATGAAAAATAAATATACGACATTCAATAGTGAAACCGATGATACCTCGTTGTTAATTAGCGACAATTATGAATATTTTTCAAGAGGCGAGGCGAGACTACAAATTCAAATGACGAGATGGCATCTATGTTTTTACCATGATATATGGTACATACATTTTGAGGCCATAGTGGTGCTGTGGCTCTACACGGGGAATGTTTATATTTAAGTTATTGTCATTACCCCGCTCTGGTAACAAGGTAAAGCGTAGCATTGAGTCACTTTGGGTTGAGTTGTCTTATAACATTATTTTGTTTTCATCGGGAATTGATTAGAATACTTATTTTAAATTACCTTAAAAAATACGTGTGCTTAATTGATAACTTAAACTATTCTAAGTGGAATTATTTATATTAAAATTGTTTAAGACGAGGAAAGCTTAGTTTGCTATTTAAATTTTATGTATATTTATATGATAATGTAAGGAAATGTTATTTTATTAATAAAATATTTTATTGTTTTAAAATATATTTAATTCTTTGTTACAATTCTTGAAGTGAGAGAGGAGGAGCCTGCCTGCCGTGTGCGTGAGAAAAAGGGAAGCCAGACAGACTGACACCGTTATGCGTTACGTAATGAAGCGGTTTATCCTCCCATTAGACGTTATCACTTCAAAAAGATTTTATATCATTTTTAATTTTATAATATAATATTCATATATATATATATATATATATATATATATATATATATATATATATATATATATATATATATATATATATATAATATTAATTCTTACTTTCACTACAGACTTTATGGTCCGTACCTTTTGTTATATTTACATTTCTTTTAATACTTTTTTCTATAGATAATAATATTCATATTTGCCATATAAGTATTATTGTATTAATAGCAGCCCTATAGAAGATCACATCACGTCGCTGTATAAGGGATTACAGTCGATCACGCTAACCGTACAAGCGTAAGCATATAAGAAGGAAAGAATAAATTTTGCATGTCTGTTTGTGACACGTAAACTTGAAAATTTCTTATTAATAACTAGTCATAGGCCTAATCTCACTACAATCTCCAAGGTGCTCTTTATATTGCCAGAGCAGAGAAATGACAATCATTTTCAATATGTTTTTTCCGTTCCTCACTTTCGTATAGAATGACGAAACTTAACGCGGCTCTGTGCTTTGCTATCAGAAAGAGGAAATGAAAATATTAAATAATGCATTCCCGCAAATAAGAATCCGACCCGTCACTATCGTGTAAATGAATTAAATTTTATAACACTGCGCCACGTGCAATTATACCATATAATTAGACAGAACTAATTTTCAAATTCAATAAACAATACATGAATTTTGTATATCACTATTAAGCTGCCAAATGTATAACAATTTCGAAAATCAAGGAAAACCCTTGATTTTCGGAATTGTTAAGTTGCAAAAAATAGAGTAACTTTTTAATAATTTAATTTCTTTAAAAAAGTTGCTCTATTTCAGCGATTTTATATTTTTATTAAACATTTAATTTCATTTTTATATTTTTGTTTGTAGCTCCGAGCACATTCTGTACTATTTTTAGCACTAGGTATAACTGGTCAAATGATAGAGCCATCAACACCAACACAGGAACTCTCCAGAGTTCGTTCAGAGAGCCAAAAAACACGAAACTAAACGAGCACGATATAGTATATCAACGGCACGAAGTGTGACTGTAAAACCGACTGGTTGTGGGTTCGATCCCCACTCGAGGAGATGAAATATTTACTTAAATTTATATTTCCATTTCTTCGCTCTGGTGTCGAAGCTAAGCGCGGTGTTGAGTTCTGCCACTCAACACGCAATGCCTCCAGAATTCGGCATAAAGTGGGGAACAGAGTATCTTAACACTAAGTTCCCTCTGCCTACCCTGCTGTGTGCGGGATACAGCGTGAAGCTGATTTTTTTTTTTTTTATTATAAAACTTCGATTAGCTGGTCTAACTATGGAGCCAGGACCTAGCCACCCCTTAATAATTCCTCAGAAGCAAGCACTTCTGGTACACAAATGGCAAGTAAATTAAAATAGCCCGCCAACAGAAAGAAACGTACAGCTAACATATGTTATTTAATAAGCTTATTGCACGAATATATCAAATATGCTATGAATTATGGAGCCTGCGAGTGAAACGTGTGAGTAAAATATACTGGTATAAGCGAGTCTACGTCTTGACTTTTCGCCTTTAAATTATGATTTGTATGGGTTTAAGATTATGTTTTGAAATTATTTAAAAAGTTTAGGCATAGCGCAGCGGCACAACGTCTATTTGTAAGCACGATGGTAGTGGGTTCTGTTACTTATTGAGGTAATGAGTGATTTTCATTTCCTCGTTCTGCTAACAAGACAAAACTCAGCGTAGAGTTCCACCACTCAAAAAGCAATATCTGAAATTGGGCATTGCCTGGGCAGTGTTTGAACGGAGTGTCTTAACACTAGGTTCCCTCTGTTTATCCTGCTATATGAGGAATACAGCGTGAAGGTAAAAAAAACGTTGTAAATAACAATAGATTTTTGGGTTCCAATATTTTTTTTCCATTTTTGATGAGTTTTAGAAATTGAAAAGGTGTTATTGGCGGCCAATGGAATCGTATTTTTTTACGTTTTCACAGTTGGCTTTGTTTATTGGTTTATCTGCATGAAGCTTAAAAATACTGGATAAAGCTTCCATTTAAGGCAATAGCAGCGCAGTGAAGTAAAGAGATATATTTATAGATATCGTACATGTTATGTTTGTGGGTTTGATTCCTTTTATTCCGAAGTGACTCTAATTTAGTCAGGAGAAAGGAGTGTCTCAAAACTAGGTTCTGTTTACTTACCCTGTTATGCGGGACAAAACGTCTTCGTCTTTTACTTGTTGCCATATCTCATGTTGTAATAAAGTGAAGCTTTGATTTAAAAGTAGACTATATATACTACTATACTTGGTTGAGAGAAAATTATGAACGCAATGAAAAAAAAAACCAAACACAAATTTAATAAAAAAATACGAGAATTTATAAAAGAGAATCTCTCAATACAAAATCTCTCAATTCTGCTTTTCTAGAAGAGATAAGCTCAACATGGACTGTATATCTGTGTGAACACAAATAAAATACCGTAGTCAATTCAATTAATAATAAATACTTTTTTAGCTTCACGCTGTATCCAAACACAGCAGAGTAGGTAGAGGGAACATAGGAACGAGCGTTAAGGCACTCCGTTCCTATTAAGAAAAAAATCAAATAAATCAGCAAAGAAATGGAAATATAAATTTTAAGTAAATATTTCATCTCCTCGAGTGGGGATCGAACCCACAACCAGTCGGTTTTACAGTCACACCTCGTGCCGCTGCGCCACGACTGGCCTCGTTCCTATTAAGACACTTCACTTTCTATAATTAATAATATTTTTAAATTAAAAGGTCGGTTAACAATACGTACAATAAATTCAGTAATTATTTAAGTGCATATAAAAAGAAATTCTTAAAAGCTCTTACTAGAATACTAAAAGCTTAATCCTTTGCAAAGTAAATGACAGTTTGATAAATAAACTTAAGCTTTAAAGTTAAATTAAATTAGTGGACATTGAAGTACAGTGGCACTCATGTGATTTTTACTAGGGGAAATGATTATATATAAATTCTTATATTTTTCTCATTCTGGTACACAAAACGCGGCGTTGAGTTCCGCCACTTACCACGCATTATTTCAAAGAATTGGCGAAAATCCTACCCTATTATATTGGTAATGGCGTGAAGCTGCATCTAATATTCTAAGCAATATTAAAAATAAACTAACATAAAATAAATTAAAAATCCTACAAAAAATAGAACACGTACACAATACCGAAGCTCAATAGAAACGAACAAAAGCTCACAGATCGCGGATTTACATGCAAATTATGGTGTTTTTGTTTTTCTATCAATAGAGAAATATGTACCTACTGTACGATAAATATAATGTTCATTCATATTTTAATTATAAATTTAATTAGGTTGCGGGTATTTTTGTAAACTTGGAGGGCCATTTAATAGCGGCGTTGTATTCCGCCATTCAACACGAAATTCGTCCACAATTTGTTGAAAAATGGGGAACGGATGTGTCTTAATCGGAACGGAGTGACTTAACACTAGGTTCCCATGTTTCCTCTGCCTACTCTGCTATATGCGGGATACAGCACGAAGCTAAACTAAATATACTTATATCAATGTGTTACTAATGATTCAAAATCATCAATACAATGTATTAAGAAGATAATTGTTTTTTCTACATTAATTTCGTTTTTTTGTCGCAGTTGTTCAGCGCAGTAAAATCCTTCAAGTAGCGGTGATGGCTTATAAAACATTTAGATAAATATAAAAGAAACTTGCAATTTCATTCTTTTTCCGGTATAGTAGGGTAGACCGAGGAGAAATGGGATAGTACATGCAATAATTGTAGAGCTTAAGATTATATGGGAGTGTATTTATGTACAAAATATTCCAATTAATTCGGTCAAGTATGGTAAAATGCGGCGTTGAGATCCGCCATTCAATACACAATGTATCTTTAATGTTTTAACTAATCTACCTTGTGTATAGACAAAACTTACATTACGAAACAACAGAATGTTATAATATAATTTCATTATTAGTAGTAGTAAAGAAACAGAAAATACAAGCAACAAATGCATTCAATCCGTTCAAATAATATTGTTAACTTTGTGTTTTGTGTTAGAAAGCGTATCGAACGTTTGATTTCTATTATTTTTCTTCAATGGTATTCGTATTTATAACGTGTATTTCCGGTTCAAATATCGTATAAGAGCTTTATAGGTTTTAAAGTTCTTGTTTTTTTTTTAAATGGATATTCTGTGAAGAGGTTTTTTCTGTGTTTGAATAACATTCTATAAAATAAAGTAGCCTAAAAGTGTTGTACGTGTATAACTTTAAAGTGTTGTACGTAGGTAGTTGTGGGTTCAATTCCTTTTTTTACTTTGGTATCAAGGCATTGAGAGCCATCATTCAACACGGATTACATCGAGAATTCGATGGCGAGTGGGGTGCGGAAGTGTCTTATTGAGAACAAAGTGTCTTAACACTAGGATTCCAGGTTATTTCTACCTACCCTGCCTTGTGTGAGATACAGCGTGAAGCAAAAAAATGTATAATACTTGCATTGTTAAGTCATTTCGAGTGGCGGAAGTCAACGCTCACTTTATATAATATATAAATAGAGCTGTAAAATTAAAACAAGAGCGAAACCAAAATAAAATAGAGGAAATGATGTCATTGCAATTTTGTATGACCAATAAAATGATAGCAACAATCTCGAACAAAGCCACGGGTAGTAAGAATGCAAGTCGTATAACCGTTTGACCGTTTAAGGCAGTTGAACAGTTTTCCCGCATTGTATGCTGCAGGAACCTAATATTAATATACTTCTATTCCCCCTTTTCACCTATTTTTTGAGATATTGCACGTTGTACAGCAGAAAAAATGCGCCTTGCCTACAAAGAGCAGGAAAATAATTATAATAATAATAATTTCTTTAGAAAACGTATAAAAATTTCAATGTGGTTATGGCTTAGTGGTCAGAGCGCCTGGTCAGCTTCCGGGAGGCGCGGGTTCGAGTCCCGCTGAATTCAAATTTTTATACGTTTTCTAAATAAGTATTTTTATGTTGGATACTCCATTTATCGAGGAACGTTACAGGCTATTTGCATATATTACATTTGGTGATCGAAAATTGTCGTACCTTTGACGGTACCTGCGGTCATAATTAGGTACTTTGGGCACTTAGAATGTGTTATGTGTCACACACAACTCTTATTTTTTACCATTTGACCACGTGCCTGAGGCCGCAGATAAGAATATGTAGAGAAACCAAATTGTTTTTCTTCCTGGAAGTAGAATATTGAGTTTAGTTTAATAAAGATTATTTTTAAATGAGTCCAATCATGGCGCAGGGGCGTGCGTCTGTAAACGCGACGGGTTGTGAGTTCGATTTCCACTCGAGGAAATTAAATATATAATATTTTCATATTTTCTCTGGCTCGGTGAAGCCAGTGGGAGTGAAAGTGAAGAACAAAAATGACTTAATGGGAACAAAGTGTCTTAACACTAGGTTTTTATCTCCCTACCCTGTAATGTGCGGCATACACAAACTACAAAAAATATATAATGATCGGAATCTTAAAGAAATGAAAATTAAAGGAATCACGATGGTATCTTAAAAGTTTTGCTAGTCTTTCTTTTCAGCTACTTTTTTTTTCTAATATAGATAGGTGAAGTAAATTTAGTGAGAAGGCTTTCGACTGAAATTCGAGACAATGCGTGTAGAGTGGCGAAACTCAACGCCGCGCATTGTAACTGGAAATAATTGAATATTAATCATTTCTCCGAGTGAGAATCGAACCCACAACCATTGCTTTTACAGTCATAACGCTGTTCTTGAGCTACGATAACGTCGATTAGTATTTGATAGAAATTATTACACAAATTCGATCGATATGCACTTGTAGCTACCGTGTAATATTAATAAAACATACTTGATCTGCGCTTTAGAATCAGCTACATACAGCAGGGTAGGTAGAGGGAAATCTAGTGTTAAGACACTCCATTCCCCACTTTCCGCCAAGTGCTGGAAGCCTTTTGGAGCCTTTTGCCTCAACACCAGAGCGAAGACATGAAAATATAAATCTAAATAAATATTTCACTTCCTCGAGTGGGGATCGAACCCACAACCAGTCGATTTTGCAGTCACACTTGCCCCTGCGTTACGACTGTCCTTAGCTTTAGTTGGTAAATTCATGTAATCCAATATATCTAGCAAAGTTAATTTAATATTAATATGCTATTTTAGATGGCACTAATGATATTAAACCAAGTTCAAATATATGTATTATATTTAGATTCCAATATAATTGAGTTTTGTGGTAGGAATTCTCTTCGATGTGTGTAAGTAGGTGCCAGGTTCAATTTTCTTAATCAGCTTAACGCTATATCCCGATTCCTTCGTATAACTGGATACAGACAAAATACTGTGTTAAGACATTTCTCAGTTATGCGTTCATAGCAATTTTAAGATAGAGATTTCGATTTACGACGATATGAGATAGCGAAACTGAACGCCCCATTCGGTATTATTAGGACGGCAAAGTGAAAATAATTCGTTCCCCCGAGTTGGAATTGAACCTTTAACCGTCTCGTTTACAGTTAGGTGGTTAGCAGGACTGCAGAAGCAACATCGGTTCAGTAAAAAAATAAAAAATAAATCAGCTTCACGCTGTATCCCGCTCACAGCAGGGTAGGTAGGCAGAGGAAACCTAGTGTTAAGACACTCCGTTCCCCACTTTCTGCCGAATTCTGGAGGCATTGCGTGTTGAGTGGCAGAACTCAATGCCGCGCTTAATCGATTCAGTAGTTTTTGAGATATGATATTCATGTATTTTTTGGGATGACATAGCTAAGTTTTTAACAAATAAAACATCAAAGTAGAAACATCTTAATTTTATTATTAAATTTAATTACAAATTTTAACAATAAGTATAAATTAGTATCTATATAATATCCACACTATGTACAGTAGTCGTAATTATTGCTATGAAAATAACGTAAAAACATTCTAAATTAATACAAAAATCAAATATAATTTAATATAATTATAAAACACTTATTATTTTTTGTGGATCTGCTCATGTTTCAGGAAAGAAAATATTACAATACATCACTACCGAACTAAAAGAGGATTTCTCAAAACTCAGGAAAAAATGGGATTTTTTATTTCACGTCTTAAGGTCCACGCAAGGAAAACTGCGGGCGATGATAAGAGAGAGCGAGAGAGAGAGAGAGTAAAGTTGATATAATTTAAAACTACCACTTAATAGTCATAAAGTAAGAAAGACTTGGTGTAATAAATTAAATATTCCCAAACGAAGTCAGCAAGTTCAAAACCGTTTGAAAGTTGAACATTTTGCTGAAACTCAGAAATAAAGATCTCAAGAACTCGAAGTATCTTCATTATTACGAAATTAGGTTATCTCATATTACCTTCTGACTTTAAGGAAACGTGTTTCAAATGTTCTTTGAAGTTGTAATTGGGTACCTATATTTTTTGGTTGACGTGTTTAAAAATGATTGCTGGACAATGGATACTGGTTCAATTCTTGATTTAGTTGTTTTTTTTTTAAATTACTTATGTAAATTTTATTATTTATATTTTTTAGCATCACAAATAAAATAAAATAGTGACAAAAAAATAGATAATAACTGATAGCGTCGAAAACCTTAAAATAAAATTATACATTGTTATTTATTAAACTATAAAAAATAGCTGATTAATCAAATGTTACATGAACAATAAGAAAAATTATGAACTGAGAGAAAACTATACAACTTCTCTATAAAATTCAACTAGAATTTAAATGTGTATCACACGACTGGATGTGTAACCTTACATGTGGAAAAAATAAAAAATAAAATATAAAATAAAAAATAAAAAAAAAACAGCTTCACGCCGTATCCCGCACACAGCAGGCAGTAGTAAGCAGAGAGAACGTAGTGTTAAGACACTCCGTTCCTCACTTTCTGCCGAATTCTGGAAGCATTGCGTGTTGAGTGGCAGAACACGCAGTCAGTTTACAGTAACACTTTTTTGCGCCACGACTGGCCTCAATTAGAAAATATAAAATAAAAAATAAGAAGATACATCAATTACTAGAGAATGTAACAAGATTAGACTTGGATTTCAGCTTTCTTCACTCACTAGATCGGCATTTTTATTATTTCTGTCTGACGTCCAGAAGTTATTCAAAGCGATTTTTTCATTTGTCCAAACTCCAAATCAAAGCCAACAATTCAGGAATTGTTTGAGCCCGCTAATTATAGCGTCATTTGTTTTTGAAACAAAAGCGTCTAAACAAAAATATTGCAGCCAGTTCTTTCATAACTATAGATATCAATGAAATATTCACTATGTATGTTTGTCGGTAAAAACATATGAAGTACTGGGATTCATATAAAATAATATATTTTTTAGCATTTTATCCTATTTTTAGGATACAAAAAAAACTTATTTAATTTAAAACAATGTTAACGTTGCAAGTAAATTTGTAAAAGTATCCTTACAAAGATGCTAATAACATAAATATAAAAAAATCAACGTAGCTAGATGAGAACGTATGGCTTATATATAGGTAAATATTTTATTTGAATCCCAGTATTTTATATATTTCAACCGGCAACAAAAGTAGAAAGTTGACCTGTATGTAATACTTATGATGTATTTAGGTTTCCGTGGTTAGCTCGTGTACTAGATTTCGTGTATGAATGTTTGTATGCTAGTCCACAAATCTGATTAACTATAAGTCATTTTGTGATAATCCTTTTATTAAAATATGGTATACTTCAACTTAGAAAATAGTCTAATTTAAATCAAAATCGGTTCAGTACTTTTTGGGATATGGATATCCACGCATTTTTGGCGGGGACTTGTGTACATATAAAATCTATAGGCTCCTAGGCAATTAACAGGTAATTGAAGTCAGTTTAATTTTTTCTTAAATATTTTTATTGTCTTAGGTATATCATACTCTCTTTTATATTTTCCTCTATTTTCAGAATATTATGAAATAAATTGAAATACATCACGTTCTTAGTAACACTATAGTCATAAAATTTCAACTCATTTCTTAGGTTTTTTCGTCAGATCCACGAAAAATGGCCGTTAATATAAATAAAATTCCAAAAGTATGCAAATAAGACACACAAAAAAATTTAGTTCAATCCAAAAATAATATTGAATGTTAAAATTTCTAAACTATTATTCCCTTGAATAACAAAAATATGTTTGTAGTAATAACAGTTAACCAAATTTTAGTTAACTTATATTTTGCAAATCTCTTTTTAAATTGGGTCTTTTTGTGAAAAGTAGATAAAATTAATTAATAAAATTAAATTAAGTAGTAGATGAATAAAAATATATAAATAAGTCTGCATTTATAAAAAAAATAATGATAACAATTTTATTATCATTACTTTTTTATTTTACAATTAAATAGTTCATAGTACAAAGTATGAATCATGTTCTCTAGTGATTCAACGACAAAAGAAAAAAAAACAGGTAACTTTAATAATATATACTTTTATAAAGTATACTATATAAAATAAAAATAAATCAGCTTCACGCTGTATCCCGCACACACCAGGGTAGGCAGAGGGAACCTAGTGTTAAGACACTCCGTTCCCCACTTTCTGCCGAATTCTGGAGGCATTGCGTGTTGAGTGGCAGAACTCAACGCCGCGCTTAACCTCGACACCAGAGCGAAGAAATGGAAATATAAATTTAAGTAAATATTTCATCTCCTCGAGTGGGGATCGAACCCATAACCAGTGGGTTTTACAGTCACACTTTGTGCCCCTGCTGAAAAATAATTCAATCATCAATATTTTAATTTCAATAATTAAAATGGAATCTTTAGTTTCTTGTTGCCACGAGTTTAAAATAATAATTAATAACGCATACATATATATAATGCATTATATATAACATATAATATATTTATGTTTGTTCATTTACAACCATTTTATATACACTTCATAGTTTGAAACAATTTTATACATTTGTGTATCACCAACAAGTAGACAATAAGTAGACAAAAAAAATTTAACTATCTAAAAAATCAAACCAAAAAAAAGCTTTAAAAATCTTAAGCCTTACTGGCCTATCATTATAAAAAAAAATCAATTTACAGAAAAAAAATTATTATAATAGATATACATATAAATATAGAGACATTTTCGTTATCTAGGCGGCTCCACATCCGCTTTGACGGTGAGCCGTTTACTTCTGCACGGAGAATCGTCCACGCCGTAAAAACAAACGCTCCTTTGCGGGAATACCCTAAAATCTACACTAGAACCTATATTTCTTGGCAGTGTTTTAGATTTAAAGTCACTTTTTAGGCAATAATCATATATAAGTCTTGGGCCTTCATCGAAATGTTGACTGTAGTAGTCGTAGTCTTCGAACGAAACACTTTTGGCTAGATCACAGCAGGTGTGAGGTTGGTATGACCCTTCTGGGCAAGTCCTGGGCTCGCAAGGGGTCTGGGGTGGAATCGGGGCCCATGGAGGGGGCCCCGAAGGTCATCCTCAGCGAATCGGCTTGGACACGATGATGACGTCTGGTGCCGATCTGGTCGTTTCCGTACTCATCGGTCGTCGGTCAGGAAACTTCTTTTCTGTATTGGAGTTAAATTTATATGAATATTATGCTTCAAATTAAATTGCTTACTATATTTTTAGAATTATCATATCATATATATATTATCAAAGCTCCCCTATACTTTGCAAGGACCCTACATCCACGTTGGCGTTGTACGCCGCGTGGATTATGCACTATCTCATTTAGACAGACTCTCTAGGACGCGGCACCTCTTGGAACGGATTCAAAATATGTTTCTTTTTACCAGAGTTAATTATTTTAAAAATGTTATTTATAATATTATAAAATAACCCTCGTTATATTAACATGAAGTATTTAAGACGATAACTTTCAGAGTCTAAGTGAAGAGTACTTTATTGACCTTAGCCCATCATCATCAACAGATAATAAAAGAAAAACTTAGAATAACTAAAAGCTTTAACTCATTTTAACACTTTCTTTTTATTTAAAGACCTCACTTATATGAAGTTACTTTTAAGTATCTACTTTTAAAAGGTTGTTTTTTTTTATTTTGAAAGTCTTTATGATGCAATTTCATTATTGTTTTCTTAAATTAAATGTTTAGGTCTATTTATTAGGTATTACATTTATATACATTAGATCTATGAATTTTAACTGGCATAGCAGCACAACGACACACTGTAATCGCGACGGTTGTTGATTCAATTCCTACTCAGGGGAATGTTTTTTATATCTTCACTTCGGTAATCAGTCAAAGCTAGGTGTTGAGTTCCCCCACTCAACACATAATATTTTAAAAAATGGACGGAAATTGGGCGGAGAAAGCGTCTTAACACAATGCAGCGTGATGATATACATAAATCTATTATCAAACTATATAGTTTTGTTTGTTCCTTTTTCTATATGTGAGAACAACTGGTAACAAGTCCAAAGCACGGCGTTAAATGCCGCCATTCTACATGTAATATCTCGAAAGTTCGTAGTTTCGAACATCTAGTATCTAATTACAAGAATATCTTTTTCCTTTTTATAAATGAGATGAATTCCAATAAAACGTATTTCGCTAAATTTTAGCCAAAAGAGTCTAGTGACTAAACTCTTTATGTTTAATTTTTTTCTGCCAGAAATCGAATTGACAACCATCGTGCCAAACGCTGTCTTGGGCCACGATTCTATAAGCAATATAGGTCAATTTCTGTGAACGTGACAAGAATTCAAGTGGAAGTGAAAAAAAGTCCAAAACATGTAAATTTCATATAAAAATTCTGTAGGCGGCGCGATTCGAACCCACATCCCCAGTGTCGTGCCTTGAGTGTCAATTATATGTTCTTATATCGAACGTTATAGAAATCATTATGTATAAGGAAAGCGGGGAACGTAGTGTCTTAACATTGATTTTCCTCTGCCTAGCCGTGACGCCGTCGTGGCACAGGATCGCGAGCGGGCGACTGTAAACGCGAAGGTTGTGGGTTCAATTCTGACTCGAGGGAGTGTAATATATCATATTCATTCCCTCAGGCAACGGGGCAAAACTTGTCGTTGAGTTCCGCCACTCAACATGCAATGCCCGACGGAAAGTGAGGAACAGTAGTGTCTTGATGGGAACGAAGTGTCTCACACTAGCACTAGTTTCCCAAGTTTCCTCAATCTATTCTGCTATGTGTAGGATACATCGTGAAGCTGAAGTGAACAGTTATATAATAATTAAATCACTCGGTTAAAAAAATATATATTGAAAACATTCTTGTTAATAAAACATGTGTAATTGTAGGTATATATATGAACATAATATGTATAATATTTTATTTTCTAATTTCATTCTTTTTTCTAATATCCGTTCTAATACCCCTTTTTTAGCTTAATGTTTATTTCAAAAGCAAATAAAGTATTAAGACACTATTTTAAATGAAACTATTTTAACCGGATTAATCGCGTATATTTGGTACTTTTATACATTTTTGGAAACCCGACGTTTCGAACACTTTGCAGTAGTCCGTGGTCACGGGTAGACTGAGGTGGCATTCGTCTGTCAGTTGACATAATTATTATATCAAACTACCGCCAACGATTTCTTAATTGCCTCGCGTACTGCCCTGGATTCCTGCAGAATGAGCTGATAGTATCTTGCCCTCTGGT
>JAATLQ010034226.1:0-21629 GCA_013421005.1 Heliconius erato x Heliconius himera
TTTCCAATTCCTTATGCGATTTTCTTTCAAATGATGTGCGATTCACATAAAAAACATATGAGTGCAATTTTCTCCAAAAACGAGTTACGAAAAACATTAATTAAAGGTGATTGCGGCAGGATTTTTTTGGGCAACCCTAGTGTAATCTATTCTACTATCATGTATCATTCTTAAATATAAGTTTCATTAGAAAATCTAATCCCTACAGTTTTAAACGATGGGATCTTAGGCCATTAACTTACTGTATTTAACTTTTATATGTATATGTACTTTAAGGAAAACATTTTTTTATATATATAAATAGTCGAATGTAATATATATACACACATATTTATAAATGATGTAACCAAAATCTACTAAAACTAAAGGTAATTAACGTCCAGTTGAAATAAATAATAACAAATTCATTTTAGTTAATAAAATTTAATATCAGTTGATCGCAAACATCTACTCATGACATTATTATTTTTAATGTAGTTTAATTAAGATTACTGCAAAAAAAGCCAATTAGCGATAAGATTTAAGCTTCACATAAAACCCATCGTGGGGCATAATTTGACTGCCTTTACATTATTCGTGTCTTTGCGTAACTGCGTCACACGAAATACAGGTATGGATAAACATAGTAAAATGAAAAAAAGGCCTACGTCTAAACTGTTGAGGTATCTTGATTAATATCTTTGGGTATGGGTTTGAAATATTTTACCTATACGCTGTTTCCGTAAAAGGAGCGCTGCCTCTTCCACTCTGTATAAACTACGAATACATATTTTGCTTGCTATCAGAAAGGGTTTAAATTAAGATAACTATCATATCAATAATTATGAACATCCTTGTAATGTAATAATCGGTGTACAATAAAGAGTATTTTACTTTTTACTTTACTTTGATACACACCGAAAACACATTTCGAAAATTTATTATTTTTATATTAATAAGTTATATATTCACAGTAAATAATAATAAAAATAATATACAAATTCAAAACTTTCGGTATAACAAAGTTATTTTACATTTCCACTAAAGTTACTGAATTTTATCTAAGCGCGAGGGTAAAGTAAGGTTGTAATTCAGAAGTCATTATTTATAGAAGCTAAATGAGTGTCCAGTCCTCATCTAACTAAAAGTATGTAATTAAAACTACACTACATACTGCATAATAAAACAGACCACACTATGCGAAATAAATGTTGTTTTGCAGAACTGCCTTCTGAGCTGAAGGTAGTTTTATGTTGACTGGAAGCCAGGCTTTAAAAATAAATGCTAAAACTAGATATGGCCATGCTAAATAGGTACTAATCCACTAAATTGAGGTTGATTTCAGCTCCTTTAACAAGACACAGTGCGGCGTTAAGTTCTGCCACTCAAGTTGAAAGCGAGCATAGATGTATCTTAACACTAGGTTCCTTCTGGCTACCCTGCAATATGCGGGCAACAACGTGAAACTATAAAAGAATATAAAAACGATCACAATACAAGTTTTACTATATATACATGAACTGTCACTGTAACACTAAGTTCCTCTTCGCACTCTACAAACAGGCAATGGTTCACATCCACTGCACAACCTCGGCTGGTATGGTACACAATTCTCTTCACCTCTGCACACGTGGCTTCCTTGCACACATTTAAATCTTTGAGACACGATCTGTATGCTGAAAAGTAGGAAAACTGTAGTTTTATGCGTTTTCTCATATAGCAAAGTACGCAGTTTTTTATTTTCAATTAAATTTTAGAGACGTTTATGGATTATTGAAAATAATTTAAATAAAAATAATTTAAATATAAATTGTAAGGTTGTTGTTGATAGGCTAAAGAAAATATTATCCTAGCTTTTTTTTTCTAAATATAAACATTTAACAAAAACACATTTCAATTTACATGATGGCTATTAAGCTATAAATAATTTAGAATTGTGTAAATATATTAGCTGTATTAATAAAAAAAATAAATCAGCTTCACACGGTATCCCGCATCGGTAGGCAGCGGAAACCCAGTGTTAAGCACCAAAGCTAAGATAAATAAATTTAAATAAATACTTAATTTCCTCGAGTGGGGATCGAACCCACGACCAGTCGCGTTTACAGTCACACTTTGTGCCCCTACGCCACAACTGGCCTCAACTTGCGATTGTATTAATGAATTGTAATATGCTAAAACCTACTATCTATACATGTATATTCAAAACAGCATCCTCCGCAGCACTGTTCGTGAGCTATGCACTGAAAATAATACAAAAATAGT
Organism: Heliconius erato x Heliconius himera; assembly: GCA_013421005.1. Taxonomy (NCBI): domain Eukaryota; kingdom Metazoa; phylum Arthropoda; class Insecta; order Lepidoptera; family Nymphalidae; genus Heliconius; species Heliconius erato x Heliconius himera. The sequence goes on from JAATLQ010034226.1 coordinate 2,245, forward strand.
TTACATATAATATATGTAAACTATATATACTTTGGTTGAAAGTCTTATAGAGAAAACTACTTAGTAAACTTGGCTTGTAAGTAGGTTATTAGGCAGCATTAAAAAAGAATTTTTAAAACATTTTTGTAAATAAATGAATCTTATAGTGAAAATAACAATTGAAAAAGTAATAAATAAACAAACAAAATATTTTTCTATATGTATCTGATTTAGAAGCACAGCGTTGTATTGTAAACGTGACAATTGTGGGTTCTATTTCCAATCATGGGAATTTTGGAGGTTCAACACGCAATGTCTCGAAAATTGAGATGTGGCGAGGGTCTTTACATTAGGTTCCTCTGCCTACCCTGTTATATGCGGATGTCACAGTGTAAAGCTAAAAAAACTTCTATCTTTAAATTATCTGTATCAAAATAATCCTATTTAATACAATTAATGACAAAAACCAAACAATTTATTAGTAAAATCACCTGTTTCCCACCAACACTACAGTCCTGACCGCGCGCGGCGAACACCAAACACAGTAATAGTGAACTCACGCGCATCGCTACAGATCTACATGAGAACTAACAATACTGCTTTACATGATATATCTATAGTAGATAGTGGGGAACCTGAAGTATCTTAACACAAGGTTTTCAGGATCCCTCTACTAAGTGCGTAAAGAAAAAAAAAACAGATTAGCAATAGGAAAAATATTAAATAAAAATTATTTATATATTTCTATTAATTTGTTGCGACACGGCCTCGATCAAATGACCGACTTAGTTCAGGTGTAATTGTGTTTATTATTCACTTACGAAACATCCTGATTTTGCCCGGATTGGAATACGTTATTTTCATGTAAATTTTATGATTCAAATTTATGAACTATGAGGCCTGTCGGCGTAGAAGCACCAGCGTGTGACTGTGAACTCGAGCAAATGAAATATCCCAGAATCCGAGTGTTAAAACACTCCGTTCCCCATTTTCCACCAAATTTTGCCCCATACTATTCTTAAAAATATATAATAAAGAAATAGCCATTTTTTTAATTAAAATTTGGACAAGCCTCATTAATTCAAGCCAATTAAAATATATATCACCTAAAACGGAATTAATCACACTAAATTGAATTATAGGCAAAATTCTAAAGTTTCCTTAAACCTGAAAACAATTTAAGCGTTACTAACTTTAGTTACATTACACGAACATTAGTAGGTACTATTGTGAAAGTGACCTCGTCACGACGCTCAACAAACGGCTGATGTATGAGAGTCTTCAATCTTTATATTGTTTTGTAAATTAGTTGTAATAATACAAAGATAATTATTTCTATTGAGATATGTATATTTTTCATGTTTACAAGAATTTTCTTATTCTTTTTATTTGAGCCTAATGTTCATATTTTCCATTTTCTGTCCGTTTTAGAAACTTACAACATATTTAAATTATTAGGAATTTTTTTACAAAGTTTTTCTTCTAAATAAAAAAGATAAGACGTAGAACTGAATTACCTAAGAAAACATTTTGCTTAACGAGAGCCGTAAACAGATATATTTTTAATAAAAAACATAGCTGAGATGTTTAATAATAGAGTCAATATTCTTAGGTAAGCAAAGGGAACCTGGGAAACGCGTGTTAATATACTTCGTTCCTATCAAGACGAGTTGAGTGGCGGAAGTCAACGCCAAGCTTTTACGTCGTAATATTAACAATGATTTTTAACACAAAATATTAGCATTGTATATCCGCTCCTCTCTTTTACATTTGTCACAATGCAATAACTTTATTACCAAAAGATGTATCAATATATTTTTCTTTATACATTTCTTCATTCTTTATTCCTAAAAATAAACCACAGAACTCAGACATCCCTTTGTCAACCCGGATTCGAGACAGCGCGTTGAATGTTGGAACTAAGCGTCGCGTTTTGTCTTGCCTTGCCTTGCTTAATAAACCATATATACTATAAGCCACCTATCCCATCTATTTCAATAACAATATTACATTATAAGGGAAGTATCTACTATGATGTGATTTATTGTGAATCTAAACAAAAGAGGCAAATCGGTTATAAATTTAGGCTATTCTATAGTATGTATAGTGGCCAGCACTGAACCGTGAAGTAACGGCTTAACAGCGTATAAAGAGGAACACATTAAATCAATACTGTCTAGACTTATTAATGGTGTTATAGAAATATTGGATAAAAATACAGAGGATAAGTGCTATCTTGATTGTGGTTATAGAATAGTAGTAGCTTGTTTCGTATTTTTCCCGACTATAGCGAAGCCCAAAAGGTCCCTTGTGTTAAAAAGTGTCTTAGAATGGAGTGCCGTCCTACACTTTCCGCCGAATTCTGGAGGCATTGCGTGTTAAATGACGGATCTCAACGCCACGCATTGCCTCGACACGAAAGCGAAGAAATGAAAATATACATTTAAATAAATATTTCATTTTCAAGTGGGAATCGAACCCACAACCACGTGACAGTCACAATTGTGCCCCTGCACCACGTCTGCATGAATGCTATTTATACAAAATACTCAAAAAATAGCATTATCACTCGCCAAATGATAATTCTAAGCAATTATATTTATATAATACACCAGAAATCATCACCACACATATAAAGATATATAGTAAACTTAATTTTGAACTTGATTTTAATCAAGCGATATGTAAAGTAAAGGGTCCCTCCGTACCCATCCTGTTGAAGAAAATCGTAACTTTCCAAATATCGACATTGTTCGAATAGACCCAGATAAAGTTTCTATCGCAAGTTTTTGCACCAATTTGGTTCCAATTTCCCTTCAAAGTTACAATAGAATATACGTATTATTGAGTTGTACGTTAATATTGCGTATTGTTCAATTATTTGAATTGTTTTAGAAGCCTTTGTTTCGATAATAACGCTATAAAATTACAATAGAATCATATATAAATTCTTCTTCAGCTTTACGCTCCCGTATAGCAAGATAGAAAATAACTTCAGCTGGAATTCGAAACTTTGCGTGTTGAGTATCGAAACTCAATGCCTTGCCTTGTCTAATGGCAAATTAAAATATATTTATTCCACTATGTGGAATTTGAACCCATAGCCATCGTGTATACAGAAAATTCTCTTGATAATTTGTGTATAACAAATTAAGAGAAAATTCTGTAGATTTTTTTTAAATTTTAAAACTTAATACTTCAAGAGTTCAGCGGAAAGTGAGAAGTGACTTACGGGTAATGGAGTGTCTTTACACCTTGTAACGCCTAGTTATCGCCTCCAAAATGTTAATAAATAATTTATGAGTCTAAGTACCTCTCTATAATAGTATTCTGCAATGTCTTTTAAATTTGCCACTGCAGAAATTTAAAGTAACAGTAAAAACTACGTTAATTAGGAAGAAGCTTTTATACTGTCCAGGAATATTAGATGGATAAAAATAAAAATCAAAATAAATCAAATCAGCTTCACGCTGTATCCCGCACACAGCAGGGTAGGCAGAGGGAACCTAGTGTTAAGACACTCCGTCCCCCACTTTCTGCCGAATTCTGGAGGCATTGCGTGTTGAGTGGCAGAACTCAACGCCGCGCTTAACCTCGACACCAGAGCGAAGAAATGGAAATATAAATTTAAGTAAATATTTCATCTCCTCGAGTGGGGATCGAACCCACAACCATTCGGTTTTACAGGCACACCTTGTGCCGCTGCGCCACGACCGGCCTCAAATGGATAAAAATGTTTTTAATTAAGATTATTTGAATTTAATGTACAAGATAGCTACATTTATATTGATATAATTGTAACCTCAATTTTGAAAAGAGCAACTATTGAGTATCTTGCCGGTTCTTCTCAGCAAGACTGACTTACGAGGCGGTGGTAGCTTTTTGTTCATTCGACGATTCAAAAGTGCTTGTAAAAGTCTATTTGAATAAAGAATATCTTGAATTTGAATAGAACTAGGCTTGCAGGTTTCCTCTATCTGCCTACGCTATGTGAACAAAACAAAAACCGAACAAGGTCGAGTCGGGCTCGCCTACCGTAAAAAAATGGAAAGTTTTTAGGGAAAGGAAGAACTCTTATGTGATCACTTTGTTGGCCGTCCACCTGTCTATCTGTCTGTCAAGAGCCTTTATCTCAATAACCCTTGAAGACATTGGCTTGGACAGCTTGAAATGTAAACCATATACTTGGATTTACGGCCCTGGATTCCCTAAAAAACGTACATACATTACTTAAAAGAGAGAAGATTAGGAAGAGACCAGTCGTGGCGCAGGGGCACAAAGTGTGACTGTAAAATCGACTAGTTGTGGGTTTGATCCCTACTCGAGGAAAAGAAATATTTATTTACATTTATATTTTCATTAAAAAAAATATAAAGAGATATGGCCGATTATATCGCAAAGAACGCGTATTTCGACACTATAAAGGGGATTAATAAGATACTTTCGGTTGACAACTCAAAACTATACATTTGTGGTTAAATCCTGAAAAATATAGCCTTAAAAGAGGACAAGATTTGTCTAGGTCTACTCGCGCTTGTCCAGTTTTGTTATTAATTGATGTCGATATGTGAAAAAAAACAATGTTGGCTAACATCGATGTCAGCATTGTTTTTAACTTAACTTAACTTAGCTTCACGCTTTATCCCTTGCGGAGTAGTCAGAGATCGGAGAGCTACGGTCTCTACATACCTCTTTCGCCTCGTCCACTGTCATCAACCTCTTCATACATGCCCTTCGCATTGTTTTTCTTTCGATTTTTATCGAACATCGATGTTTTAGCTTCAATTCCCAATATGTTTCCGCTTCACACTGTATCCACATAGCAGGGTAGATAGAGTTCTCTATTTTCCGCCAAATTCTGGAGGCATTGCATGTTGAGCGGCGGAATTTAACACTGCGCTTTGCCTCGCCACCAGAGCGAAGTAATGAAAATATACATTTTAATAAATATTTTATTTCCTCGAGTGGGGATCGAACTCGTAACCGGTGGCGTGTACAGTCACCCACTTGTGCCCCTGTGCCACGACTGGCCTCATAATAGTCTAGCTATATTCGATTAATGAGAATCTTCTAAAGGTAATTAATTAATGTCACAAAGTGTAAGCTGACATCGGAACAGCGGCCAAGAAACCTCGGAAATGGACGTCAGCCAATCATAACTTGTGAGCTTTACTTGTGAGCGATCAATCACACAAAAACTGTGGATATAAAAACTTAACGTCTAGCATTATGTTACTAAAACTTTAATATTTATTTTTATATTATTTGTATATATATATATTTTTTTTTGAGGCCAGTCGTGGCGCAGCGGCACGAAGTGTGACTATAAAATCGACTGGTTGTGGGTTCGATCCCCACTCGAGGAGATGAAATATTTGCTTAAATTTATATTTCCATTTCTTCGCTCTGATGTCGAGGCTAAGCGCTGCATTGAGTTCTGCCACTCAACACGCAATACCTCCAGAATTCGGCAGAAAGTGGGGAACGGAGTGTCTTAACACTAGTTTCCCTCTGCCTACCCTGCTGTGTGCGGGATACAGCATGAAGCTGATTTTATTATATTTTTATACCGACGAACTAAAAAGAAATATAGTCTACAAACATATAAGGTAATGAGATCATCATGGCGCAAGCGGCACAACGTGTGATTGTAAATGCAACTTTGGTGGGTTCTATTCTCATTTGGTGGATTGTCTTATTCTTATTCCCCGCTCTGATAACAAAGCAAACGCGGCGATAAATACCGCCACTCAACAAATAATAATAATAACAGAATTCGGCGGAAAGTGGGGAGCGGAGAGCTTTAACAATAGGTTCTCTCTGCCTACCCTGTTACATGCGGGATACAGCGTGACGCTGAAAAAAATATGATTCTACAGACTAACCTAACCACCTTGCGTTATTTACTTTGCAGTAAGTTCACTTTATAAAAACATACGTTCGCTCACGATCAATAAAAAATCTAAAAAATCACATTTGTTGTATGGTAGCCTTCCTCGAATATTTTTTTTTTATTTAATTTATTTGTTTACTTTTAAAGTTGAATATATAATGAAATAATCTGCGAATATTTCAAGGATCTACCTGTTGCCGGTATCAATATCGTGCAAAAACAAGAATAAAATAATTTTAATTGTATGGGAGCTCCCTTAAATATTTAGTTCTCTGTTTTTTAGTGTTTATTATTATAGCAGCATCCGAAATATATCAACATGTAAAAATTTCAGTTATTTAACTATCACGATTCTTGAGAAACATTCGTATAACAGACAGATAGATGGCGATTTTTAGTAATAGGACCCTATTTAGGTACTAGCTTTAAGAGAAAAAAATTAAGTATCTTTTTAGTATAATAGTACTTTCGTGACTTTACTTTGCTTGATTAAGTAATAATGACAGCTTCAATTTATTTAAACTTAGCCCAAATCAGCATGATGGAACAGCGTCTAACTGTAAGACGAAAGGGTTGTGGGTTTGATTCCACGCGAATCGCGTTCTGGTGGAAATTAGAGAACGAAGTGTCTTGACACTAGGTTGGACACAGCGCGGAATAAAAAAAATGCATTTAAATATCATATCAACAGCACAATTTAGAAGCCCTTTCATTTGATTCCTATTTTATAATCCGCCATGTTGTTGCGGCGGCCTAGTTCGATTGTCATCAGAACTGTGGTCGTAATCCAAATTTTATCTCAACCGGTCACTGGGTACTGGGTCAACTGAGTTGGCAAGATTTCACATATACTTAGAAAAATAGTAAAAAATCACAAAAAGAGCATAAAAGAGCGCGGACTACTAATATCCATGGTGGGATTTATTTACGACAAAAAAAATACGGTCGTGGCGCAGAGGCATAAAGTGTGACTGTAAAATCGACTGGTTGGGGGTTCGATCCCCACTCGAGGAAGTGAAATATTAATTTTGCATTTATATTTTCATTTCTTCGCTCTGGTGTCGGGGCAAAGCGCTGCGTTGAGTTTCGCCACTCAGCACGCAATGACTCCAGAATTCGGCGAAAAGTGGGGAACGGAGTGTCTTAACACTAGGTTCCCTCTGCCTACACTGCTGTGTGCGGGATACAGCGTGAAGCTGATTAAAATTTTTTTAATTTTCATAAATACATACACACACATACTAATACGACAATCAAATAAAATCTTGTGACAAAATCAGATTATATTACAAACATTTTCAATTAAAATAGCGTTCCGGTACAAGAACGTTAGTGTAAATTATTAGTTCGTTGATAGCATCGCACGAAATTAGTCCAGATTTTATTATAATTTGCTTCGGGTCGCAGATATTTGCGCTTATATGTAATTAGTTTTAATAATTTGTTTTAGTTGTGGCGCAAAATGAGATTTTATCGTAATATATACTAAAATGTAAGCCGAACGAGCGTCACTAAAAAGGTCGAGTGGAGGAATTTATTATATTTCACATTTTCTGTTTAACCTCAACATAGAAGAAAAATTATATAGAAGGGAAAGCACGAGAACCTAATGTCAAAATCGTCCGTTTCCAATTTTCGATTGAATTGTTAGAATTCATACTTCCGAGTAGGAACCGAAGCTGTTAACATTGCGTTACATTATGACTACCTCCCACTGCGCCTCAACGGCTTCAATTATATGAGCCATTAAAAATTTCAAAGCTTGATAACTTAATCTAAATAAGCATAAATTAACTTAACAATCATTTTTAAAATATTTAATATAATATTTTGGAGGCCGTCATGCAGAGACACAAGTGTGTGACTGTAAACACGACGGTTACGGGTTCGATTCTAATTCGGGGAAATGAAATATTTAATATATAAATTTTCTTGCTTGCAGCGTCTGGAGTGACGAAACTCAACATCGCGCTTCGCTTCGTTATGAGAGCGAACAAATAAAAATGTTAAATAAATAATATCATCGAGTAGGAATCGACGCCACAAACTGTCGCGCTTACAGTCGCACGCTTATACCTCTGCACCTCGGTGGCATCCATCCTCTTCTATTTGATTAAAATTTCTAATTAAATAATTTGACATAATTTAACGTCTTACTTAAGTTAGTAGTCGATCAATACAAACGATAGAAACATTAAACAGTATTGCCGTCTGAATTTGAAACTTAATGTAATTATTTATGAATCAGTCAAACAGACATAGGATTTGCTATAACAAGATCTTTTTGTTCACAAGTTATTAAATTTCAATACAGTAAATAAATTGATTTCGTACAAGAGGTAAATTTGTAATCCTGTTCCTTAGAAAGTGAGGGTTAAGTTTAACTATTATTTGTGATTATTCAAAATTAATTACTGAAAGTTTCCGTTAGCGTAGTATTAAGCGTTTTGTATAGAAATATTATAATTATGAATTAATTTGTTTAAAATCACTGTAGCGTTGCAAGTATTTTAATTTGGCTGAACCCGATGAGTGTGGGTTCAAAAGCAAAAACAGGGAATAAATAAAAATCAAAAATCAGCTTCGTGCTGTATGCCGCACACAGCAGCGTAGGCAGAGGGAACACTAGGATGTTCAGACACTTCTTTCCCCATTTTTTGCCGAGTTCTGGAGTTGAGTGGCGGAACTCAACGTCGCGCTTTGCCTGGACACCAGAGCGAAGAAATGAAATTATAAATGTAAATATTTCATTTCTTCGAGTAGGAGTATCGAACCCAACAACCAGCCGATTTTACAGTTACACTTTGTGCCCCTGCGCCTTTACTTTACATTAATAACAGGGAATACATATTCTAAATTGCTTCACTCTCTATCCCGCTTATACCATGGTAGGCAAAATGAACCTAGTGTTAAAACATTTAGTACGTGCGTGCGAGAGGACGCACCGTATAATTCTCGAGACATTCATCACCGGTACTTAACGCCTCGCTTTGCTTAGTAACTAGACCGAGGAAATAAAAGAAATTATTTATATATGTATAGAAATATTTTTTTTTTAGTTTCATTCTCTTTAATAAAAGTTTAACCCACAACTATTATATTATTACGTTTGGTCACTGGAATTACAACTTTGCCACAATGGCTATGAAAGTTTTATACTTTATAAAGTTTGGAAAATTAAATAAAATTACTTTTTACTAACTTTAAACAGAAGTCCATAGTCGCCTCTACTTTTTCACTAGGAAGGATGAATCATATCGTTCCCCTCGCTCTGGTAATAAGATTAAGCGCGGCGTTGAGTTCTGCCACAAAACACATAATGTAAAAAAGTAATGAACGGAGTGTCTTAATACCTCTTCCTACCCTTGCTGTATGATATGCAGGATTCATAATGAAGCCAAAAATCGTCGCAAATGTTATTCTGGCCGAGGCTATCGTGACACAGGGGCACAGGGGGTTGACTATAAACGCGACAATTGAAGGTTCAGTTCCCACTCGGGGAAATTAAATATTATTTAATGGATCGTATCGTAACACTAGGTTCCCTCTGCCTACCCTGCTATATGCGTGATACAACGTGAAGCTAAAAAATAATAATTCTGCTGTTAGTATATACTACAGCAAATTGAACCGCGGAAATAAATGAAACTAATGTGGTAATAGCCCAAGTGTGCTACTAGAATATTATGACTGTCGTGACGGCGATCAATTACAAACGAAGCGAAATTAGACAAATTTATCTTCACGCGTCGTCCCCTGAGAAGATGACGGAGTGTTAAAATGTTCATGGGGACCTCTTTGCCTTTATCCGGTCATTAACCTCTTTCCACAAATCCTCTAGGGCGTCCTCACTTGTACGTGAAGTTCTTCTAGCATCATTAATACTACTTAAGAAAGTCGACGATTTTCACTTGTTTATTTATTTATCCTTTTTAGCTTCATGCTGTATTTCGCAAGTTAATAAAGTAGGCAGGTAGTGTTATGACACTCCATTTCTTACTTTCTGCCCAATTTTACGGCAGAATTACAAGTCTCGCTTTGTCGTCTTATCAGTAAAAATATTTCATTCCTCCAAGTGAGAATCAATCTTCATCAAAATTTTAAAATTTGGCGAGAAGCGAGAACTTGTACTAGGAGCAAAGCCGTGAACAACAGCTAGTACTATTTACATGTTTGAAATGTGCTAAGAAATCTCTTTCATTTGATACCACACACGACATCGTAAAGTTTTTTTTTTTTGTTGTTTACTTAAAGTCCCGTACATACATATATACATGCAGGTCATAATCAAAACCCTCATTTTTACTCGCTGTAGTCGGATAAAAATGACATTATACACTGCTATGATATTTAGTTTTGTACGCGTCAGAGTCAAAATCAAAATATTCTTTATTAAATTAGGCCATTATGCAACTCTAACATAAAAAAATCTTCCCAAACCAAAAACACACATTAGCACAAAAAAGCATTAGTAGTAATATCCAGAGGTTTTTTAAGCCCCTATAAAAGGACGGACGATGATAAACGGCAGATACCGTATTATATTCGTATCTTCATGAAAGGGAGAGCCGTTTCAATCCGCTCAGTTGTATCGAACAAGCGGTTTTGATGATCTAACAAGATTTACTTTGGTCCTATATTTTCCTCGGTTTTTGATACTGATTGTATATAAATGGAGGATGTTCATATGTCAAAAGTGTAACGGCTTCGTTTTTATAAATCATTTAATATACTTACAGTATAAATTAGTAGGTATTTAGATTTAAACATTTTTGTAGAAAAATATGAAAATGATATATTTAAAACGTCTAAAATATCTGTAGGTACATACATATAAATAAAATTAAAGTGTATGTTTATGATTTTAATATAACTGTGTTCTATTAGGTCCATATAGTTATTTACACTAAAAACAAACAAATAATTTTCATTTTTGCAGTCTTTATGTTTCTCTTTGACCAGGCTAATTTTTGGAAAAGTCCTATAAAAATCAATACAGCAGGTATCGATTTTGGTATTTTTTAAAATATTTGCAAGAGAACCAGATACGCATTATTATTCATATTGAATAAATGTATTTCTTGTTTATTTCTTAATCTTTATACATCAAAATAACTCCACTTTCCGATCAATTTATATCCGATTTATTTCCGATAGCTGAAAACTAAACATATTCAAAATTTAATCATTCCTCTCACGAGAGAATTCATAGCAAAGTCTATATACAGTCAGAGGCTATCGAATGTAATAATAAATAACATTTTCATGATAACAGTTATATCCAAAAATGTAGCCAAACACGAAACGCTACGCTATTACGCTTTTTAAAAAATTTGCAACATACATATAAGTATATTCTTACTTTACTTAAATCGGAATCGATCATTAATATTTCGTCTCGTTATTCTGAACGGTATTGTTTGACACGTTTCTCTAAACAATGCCTTCCTTTGGCGGGACAGAGTGACAAATTACTCGAGTAGTATTTCAGACGTCGACTGCCTTGTTAGCTTTGTAAATTGACTTCGACAATGATACAGAATATCTTTTAGATTTTTAGAGGAAAAATATAGTGAGTATAAGTAGCAGTTTCTAACAGTGGCTGACTGTAAAACGAGATGGTTGTAGGTTCGATCACAAGTCGAGAGGATGATTATATTTAAAACAGTTTTATTTTTCGCCATAGTAGACAAAGCGATTTCCATCACTCAACAGGCAAAGGTTCGAAAATTGGACGAAGAATGCGGAAAAAACGTAAGAAAAAAAAAACATGCTTACGAAATATTTCCTTACATTAATATTTCTATTTCTTCGCTCTGGTGTCGAGGCAAAACGCGGTGTGAGTTCTGCCACTCAACACGCAATGCCTCCAGAATTCGGCAGAAAGTGGGGAACGCAGTGTCTTAACAGTATAATCGCTCCCTACCGGACTACTGTAGTAGACATTAATGTCATACTCGTATATACCAAAAATAATAAAGCTCTCGCGGGAAAGCGTTGAAAGCTTATTTGAAAAGTCAAATGAAATACCCTCGCGGCGTAGTTTGCATGAAAGAAGAAGTATTTGTCGTTAAAAATATTACCTCGGCCCGATTCCACCAATATTGTAATAATATACAAACACTCAATATAAACAAAATAAAATTAAATAACTCAAAGAAAAGAGAGTGGTCACAGAAAATTAAGTATACCTCCAAGTAAGATATTTTCTTGTTAATTTTTTATAGATATTGTATGTTGACATTGACCAGGTGAATTTAAATGTTGTCGCGGCGCAGATTTTCACAAAACGCGGCGTTAAAATCCGCTCGACAGGCAATGTCTCGGAAATTGGACGGAAAGGGGGAACGGAATATCTTAAAAATAAGACCCAGCTGCTTTGTGTGGAACACAGCGTGAAACTCAAAAAACCCAGATGTAGTAATTTAGCTGAGCTAATAAATTTACCTATATATGAATTATTAGAATTGTCTTTCTATTTCTAGGGGGACCTAGAAAGAGAGAAGACGCAACGCTAGTGGAGGAGGAGGCAACAAAAATGATAAATTGTCTAATTAATTTATATAATTATCACACTGTATTTGAGTAATAGCGCAGGGTTACAAGTGTGAGATTGAAAACGCGACAGTTTGTGGGCTCGATTCCCTTCAATCCCCCCTCGAGGAACTTAAATATTTTATTTCCTCGCGCAATGCACGGCTTTGAGCTTCGCCACTCAACACCCAATGATTCTATAATTCGGTGGAAAGTAGGTAACCTCCTTGTCTTAATGGGAACGGAGTGTCAATTAATGTGCGGGAAACAGCGTGAAGCTAAAAAAAGAAAAAGTATTTATTTGCCTAAAAAAGATAAAGTATAAAAAAAGACAGTTTTAAGTAATCATTCCATACTTGTTCTCTCAGCGATTCCAAATCGTAACCCCGCGAAGTAACCGCTAACTACCGACTTTATAGGTTTTCCTTTTAATTGCAGTTTTATTGAGTTACAGCTGTTACAGAATGTAATAAACGACGAACTGTGACGTCATTACTTCTCTGTTAAAAGACTTTAAGAGTTATCTGAAGTTATGACATTAAAAATATGAAATGAATGAATTTTAATTATCGCCATGATTCAAGACTAAATAAGTCGTTAAGTTTCGCCAATCGACATATATTCATTTAAATTATGGCAGGAAAATAAAATAAATCAGCTTCACGCTGTATCCCGCACACAACAGGGTAGGCAGAGGGAACCTAGTATTAAGACACTCTGTTTCCCACTTTCCGCCGAAGTTCTGGAGGTATTGCGTGTTGAGTGGCGGAACTCAACGCCGCGCTTTGCCTCGACACTAGAGCGAAGAAATGAAAATATAAATGTAAATAAATATTTCATTTCCATCATGTATCTTAGGTTTGCAATTTGGGTTTTTATTTTTGTTAAGGAAACTATAATGAAAACTAGTATGAAATGAATTTGCAAAAAAATGAAATTATAGACAAAGATTTTTTTTTTGTAAAGTACAATACTTTAGAAGAAAAATATAGAATGGTAAAATTTAAAGAAGATGTAAAAGTGCAAAAGAAAAAGAACGAAAATATTATTACAAAATAACAATTTATATATCTTGTTATATTTGTTTTTCAGCAAATTTCTATTCGTATCGGAAGGAAGGGATCAGCGCCACAATTTATGAGGCGGTAGTTATTATCGACCTCGTTTTATAGCTCCATAGAATTAACTGCGAAAATCCTTTCGTTCGTGTAGAGATTTTTTGATAAAATTCTGAGTGGCGTGATAGTGCCTGATAATATTTATTGAAGAACGAAATAAATATAAGTGATCATTAAGGCGCAGTGGGTGTGACTGTTAATGCGATGATGATGGGTTTGATTCTCGCTCGGCGAAATTGAATATCTTTATTTGGTGTGATAAGAAAGAATTGCATTGTTGTGTTTGTGTACAAGCACGAAATGTCTCAAATTTAACCGACAATATATGGGCATTAAGTTTTTTTTACCTGTACATCAATACCTGAAGATATATACATAACATGCTATATTCCTATTATAAATAAATGTATAGATATGATAAACAATTTGCATCATTTTAACTTAAATTATATAACCATTAATCGTAATCGAACGAGTGAGTATTCTATTTTAGCTTTTTTTCAGCGAAAATAAGCTAAAATAGAATACTAGCAATAGCGAGACTCTTAAGACTTGATTGCCTGATTACCAGAGAGAAAATATCTAATATTTTATTCCCTCCAATGGGAAAAGAACCCAAAACTGTCGCGTTTACAGTCGTATTCTAAGGCCCATGTAACTTTTATTATTGTTAGGTATTCCCTAAAATCGAGAAATTATAGATTACTAGTGGGCGCGCGTGGCTTCGCCCGCGTATTTTCACCCTTAGGGGTGAATTCTAAACAAAACCACGAAACACGTATTCAATAAAATATTTTTAACAGTCTGAATTTATATTTTAATAAAAATTGGTGGCGATTAAAAGATTTTTCCCTACAAACTTTCAAACGCTTATTTGCACCCTTAGGGGGTGAATTCTAAAAAACCATGAAACACGTGTTTAATGAAGTGTTTCTAAGAGTCTAAATTTCAAACTTTATAAAAATCGGTGTCGATTTAAAAAAAAATCCATATAAACTTTCAACCCCTATTCCATCCCTTTCACGTTAAAATTTTTCAAAATCCCTTCTTAGTGGATGTCTAGATTATAAAAATAAACATTTGTCCAAATTTCACGTTTCTACGCACAGCGGTTACGGCTGTGCGTGCGTCTTACCTCAGTCAGTCAGGTACATGTCCTTTTATATATATAGATAGAGAATGTGCTACGACCGGCGTATAATAATTAAACTAAATTAAATTTAAGAAACTTATATACACTATTCCTCACTAATTCAAATTCAAATTCAAGACTCGAAACTACCTTTCTATATACTGAAACAATTTTACTTCAAGAAACACTTGTAGCCCATATAATTATGAATATGTTAAATATTTCCACAGAACATACTCTGTTTGCCCTCCAGTAATAACCTGACTACAATAGAGCTCTCAGTTACGTCGGAATTTTGATATTAACTAAGTAGCTATTGTAGTAATCTCATTAACAAGATTAATCTTCGGCGTAACTCGTCACCAGACCGAGGAAATGAAAATATTAAATATTTTATTCTCCTAAGTGAAAGTGTGGAAATCGAACCAACAACCGTCGCGTTTACAATAGCAGGCTTGTACCCCTACCCCACGATGGCCTCTTCTACTATATCATATTATATCAACTTCACGCTGTATCCCGCACACACTAGAGTAGGCAGAGGGAACCTAGTGTTAAGACACTTCATTCCCCACTTTCTGCCGGATTCTGGAGGCATTGCGTGTTGAGTGACAGAACTCAACGCCGCGCTTTGCCTCAACACCAGAGCGAAGAAATGGAAATATAAATTACGAGAATTACAGTCACACTTTGTGCCCCTGCGCTACGACTGGCCTCATCTACTATATTAAAGGGTTTATGAGAAATCTATTTTTTTTAAATTAATTGAACAAAAGTGTGTCATTAAACATACATCTATAATATTTTAAAACTTAGAAATAAAAGTTAATAAAGTGTATGAGTTTTATTATAAAATTTGTACGTTTTCATTTCACAGGGATTTATTCTGGGATCGCCCATTTGAAGTGACCGCTTATCAGCCAGACAGATTACAGAAATAGAGATCTAATATTATTTCTTTAAGCTTTTGAAATATTTTATTTCTGAGAAGGTATTCTATTATCATATTGTAGACTTGGTTTTATGAATTAATATTGTTGCCAGACGTGTCGCAAGGACACAAGGGTACGACTGTAAACGCGATGGTCGTAGGTTCGATCCCCACTTGGGAGAATTAAATATTTAATATTTTCATATGTTCGCACTGGTGATGAGGCACGACGTTGAGTTCCGCCATTCAACTAGCATTGCCTTCACAATTTGGCGTAAAGTGGGGAACGGAGTATTTAAATGGTAACGAAGTGTCCTATGAGTAGTTTTCCAGGTTCCTAATATCTACCCTTCGATGTGCAAAAAAATACAGCGTAAAGTAAAAAAAAACTATTCTTAATTTTTTTCCTAAAAATAATTAGGAATAAGTAACATTTTTAAACTTTTTTATTTAAAAAAATAATTAATTAATAGATGAGGTGTCACTTTACGTATAATTTATAGACACTCGAGACTATTATAAAATTGATTGGTGCGAAATAATTTCTAGTGAAGTAAAATATTTAAGATGTTTTCGTTTACTTTACATTGTATCTCACGTATAGCAGGGTAGGTATAGGTAGCTAGTGCTGAGACACTCCGTTCCTCATTTTCCACAATATTTCCGAAATATTGAGTGCTGAGTGGCAGTTTTCTAAACTCTTACCAATCTCCAAATCCATATTTTCTAGTGGGAATCGAATAAGCCCTCCGTTCTCACGAACCTTCTTTCGCTACTTTAGACGAATGTAAGATATTAACCTTCAGTCGTATAAAGGTCTGAAGGTTTTATTTAGATATTTATTTTGATAATATATAATATTATATTTCAAGACATGTACATCAAAATAAAGATCACTGAGGCGGTTACGTAAAATACGACATAAATAAAATACCATTCCGTACGAAGAAATCCGTATATGGGAAGTTCGATAACCGTGAAGCGGTGCAATGAAATAGCCGCCTCTCGATAGCTCTGTCAATATCGCGCTCATCGCTGCTTTCTGCTTACTCTACAGTAAATGTGGAAAGATTTGTTATTTTTCACGTTATTGTATATTTTTTCCTTAATATTTTATTGGGTTGAAAGTGGGGAACGGAGTGCCTTAACACTAGGTTTCCTCTATCTGCTGTGCTATGGGAGATGCAGCGGGGGAGTTGAGTTTTTTTACTTAAAATTTTACTTTGCCAAGAACAATGAGAGTCAATACTGTTATAGGTTTTTGATTTTAACACTTATAGTAAAAGAGTTTTGGGGGTTAGAACCTATTAATATACAAATCTATTTTTACGATATTTTTATGATTTTGAAAATTCCAAATATAGAAGTCATTATTTTGAGGGTGACTTTATAGGTATGTTTATACAAGCACAATATATGTTATGTTATAATTTTGAGGTCTCTTGGAGCAAAGGGAGTTGATAATACTTAATTTAATTTTCTTCTTCCGGTAGTCAAAGCGCAGTGTTGAATTCCCCCATACAGCGTGCAATATCTTAAAAATTGTGCGAAAAGTGGGAAGCAGAATTTGAATACTAGATTCCCTTTGCCTACCCTGCCCTGTGTGAAGAGTGCATGAAACTAAAAAAAAATATTCGTTAACTTATCTTGCTAGATCATTTAACATTTAGTACCGTCTCTACAATCTGTAAAATATGAGAGTAACCCACTTGCTGATAAGTAAGAAAACGAAATTGTTCTCTCATACAAGTTAAAGAGTAATGTTTCTTAATATATCATATGAGAAATTACGAATTATTAAGTGTCTCGAAGCAAGTGTAATAAGTTAGCACAGTAAGTTAATTAATAAGGTGGCGCAGAGCTAACGAGACGCAGAGTCGATGTTAACTTTACGTTAATGTTATTTAATATTTTAATGTTGAATCGAGTTGAGAATTAATTTATGTATTATAATAATATATTATGTTGTTAAAATGTGTAATATAGGGAATGAGATTAGATTTTATTGTTTATTATTTTGTTGCACGACCGACGATGCGACTATAAACGTTAAAGTTATGGGTTCGGTTCCAATTTAGGGAAATGAAATATATATTATTTCTATGTTCTTGCTCTGGTAACGAGGCAAAGCGCGGCGTTTAGTTTCGTTAATCAACACGCAATGTCTCACGAACTCGGCGTGTCTTAATGGGTAAGGAATGTCTTAACACTAGATTTCCAAGTTTCCTCTGTCTATTCTGGGATGCAGTGTAAAGCTAAAAAAATAAAAATAATGAAAAATCTTTTTTTATTATTTTCGACATTTCGACGACGTGGTACAGGAAGATTGTAATAAATATACTATGACACTAGACTTCGTAAATTTTTGTGATTTTGCATGTTAAGTAGCGTAACTCAACGCCCTTCGCCTTACATAGCGGGAAAATAAAATAAAATTAATTACAATCATTCCCAGAAGACGAGGTTGAACCCACAACCATCACGTTCACAGTCGCACGCTTATGCCCCTGCGCCACGACGGCATCTACTGTATACTACTGTTTTATCATTTATTCACCAGTAAACAACGGGTATAAGGCTAGACCCGAACCGAAAAGATTTAACCAAGTATAGAATTTCTCAGCAATCTATTACGCTATATTTAATAATTGAGCCTCAACTTCTAAATAATGAAGATTTCGGACGGTCGGTTATTAGTTTGTAATAATTTCGTAGTCCGATAAATGCTTCTAGCCATTTTAGAATATTTTCTGTTAGTTATTTATATTAAAGTTTAAGTTTATAAGGATAAATATAAGTTTTTCATGATAGATTTAATCTATCATGAAAAGCTTATATCTATTCATATATATTTTTGTTATTATTTTCTATTAAATAAGATAACAAAATCTCTTTTTTTTTAAATTAATCAAACTCAGTTTCACGCTGTATCCCGCACACAGCAGGGTAGGCAGAGGCAACCTGGTGGTAAGACACTCCGTTCCCCACTTTCTGCCGAATTCTGGAGGCATTACGTGTTGAGTCTCTTTTTTTTAAATCGATAAAATAATTTAATTTAACAAAAAAAAATATCTGCTGTTTTTAAATGAGCAGTTTTATAACAGTATTATTGTAGAATCACAATTACATAATAAGAATAAAAAACAGCTAGAGCTCTCTGCATACCTCTTTCACCTCGTCATCCACCGTCTCACCAGGTTATTTATGTATAATATCTTCCTAGTACCTGTTATCCTGTGTATCTCTTCCCTCAATTGGGAATCGAATCCATAACCCACTTTACAGTCGTCACCACGGCCTTAATTTACATGTACTTTATTTTCCAACTCCTCACATTACATCAGACCATAAGTGAGTGCTCGCATACAAATGAACCTCTATACAAGTTAAAATATTTTTCATGTTAACAGATAGCATCGTGTTTAAAAGGCGAGCCAATAATACCGTAGATTATGACACTGACGTTAACGATTGTAAATACGAATGGATCGACGTTAAAAGATTTGTGGTTGACCAAAAATATGTTATTTTGGACTATATTCGTGTATAAAAACATAATTGGGTCATAATCAGAAAAAGTGTACATTTTGTGTCTTTTCTTGTCCCGCTACTTTGAATACGTTTTAAAAATACAATTTTATAGATAAGTCAAATATTTTGCCATTTTAGATATATTTATTTATTAATTTAAGCATTTTGGTATTATTTTAAGTGTATTATGGCTAAAAATAATATATTTTGTTAGTTGCAAAAAACCTTTTCAAAATGCTCCCATACAAATTTTCGTGTCCCATTGGT